>JANTQI010000047.1:160810-238829 GCA_032988985.1 Emmonsiellopsis sp. PD_5
TCCCCCCCCAGAACTCACCTCCCCACCCCCCCCCCTACCGATAGCTCGGGAAGAACGTCAAGGCAATAGGGGGGGGGGGGGGCCCCCCCCCCCCCCCTCCATATATCCCCGCCTTGTATCGTCATTGATCAAATATACATGTGTCTAAGGCTGACGACCGATTTTCGTGGGGATAAGATCTCCTACGCTGGAGTAATGCGGGATACTGCATTTAGAGTTGGAGTGGATGGATGGATGGATGGATGGGTTGGTTAGGTACATAGCAGGGTGAGTGAAAATGGAAGTTGATACCAGACTCCAGGGCTGATCCTGTTACTTTTGTACGAAATATCTCCTTTCGCCTTTTTACATCATCTCTCATCCATCACCGGGAAATTAGGATTATGAAATTCTAAGCTGGGTAGCATTTCAAGTCTCTTGTTGAGAACTTATAGGCAGGAATAGGGAGACTCCATAAGATGAGACAGTATTGTGGCTTCTTGCAATGAGGGGAACAAGCGAAATGCTCGTGGGGGGAGAAGGGATAAAAATCAGGTTATGGCCTCAGAAGTAGGATAGACGATAGATATATGAGATACTGACAAGGCTTTAATAGCGAATTGATTCAATTCTGGCTACGAAGCTGTCATAGGAAAACAGTGGATGAAATGAATGCATACTGGCTGGCGATGATGTAATACAACCATAGTCACGTTTCCCCCCAGCCCTAATCCTTTCATCCTGGGGAACACCCCAGATAACGACAAAAGCGCAGGCAGCCTTCACAAGGATCCCTTTCTCCCCTTTCTTTCATGCTCGGAACAATAATGATGATGATGCAATAATATTATTATTATGCGGCCCAGCGGACCGCGGTATCTATATCATAGCGGTTCCTTTCTTCGGGGCTTGTGCCTATATCTCTCCGCAGCGAATATATTAATGCGCCAGGATCAATAGATTAAAATTTGAACAGGGTTGGTTGCATGAAAGGCTGGCTCCCTGGCAGGCTGGCCCCTGGGACCTGGGTGCCCGTTGCATGTAGCCTCGGGGACAGGACAAAGGCTTCCATTGATTTGTTCGCCTGGAAATAGAAAACGGTTCGTGAGGGAGGAACCATGGCGTTGCTTGGTCCTAGGTACAGATAATGTATCCCCTAGGGATGAGATATTTATGGCATTGGAATGGAAGAGCAGTGGAAATTCACGCGCTAGAACATCCCAACTTTTCGCGCACATGATGATCAGTGAGTGGTTGGCGATTGATGAAATCGCTTTCCTCCACACGGCACTAGGAAATAAATGATAGTGAAGTGGGTGGTGGACCAGCAAATAGGGTTTTGGGGATTCGTTTCAGCGCTGGAACGTCTTTTGTTTTGGAGATCGCAGATCGGGGAGTTGATGGATGTTGGTGTGGGAGAGCGAGAGGCAAAAGGGAAAAGTTTGTCGCTATCGTGAAACGATGCAACCAACCCAGTCCCACCCATGTCTGCCGTGTCTCCACAGTGGTACTCGACCCCTGGACAGCTAACGAGGCCCAGATGGCGGATGGCAGATGGCAGAAGGGGGCCCGCCCGGCCAGCGCTGGACTCCGATGCGATCTGTTTGTCGTGGATGCCCGGTGTGGAGTGGAGGGCCTGTCTGTGATAATTATTTGAAAGTTTGAGAGTGTCATTTTTTGGTAGAATGGATGTAGAATGCGGGCAGGGTCTGCTGGACATGGACGTGTTCGTAGGGCATTTTGACCAAGGACCAAGGACAAGGACAAGGACAACCATTGGGCCAGGGCAAGAGGACGAAAGAAGCGGACCTGCGCCCGCTGGTTTCGGGTTGAACGTGGCAGTTGTTTTGGGCTGAGAAGAAGCAACCACTCTTCGCTGGGAGAATTCCCTGGTTGGCAGAAGTCTGTGCCTGGCGACAGAGTTTGCTGTCACAGGCTGAACTAGGCCCAACCTGGTTAGCGCACTGCCAGGCGGCAGCTGTGGGCCAATCACGCGGATGACTAAGACACCCCCGGCGCCTGACTGCGGGGCCTGATAGGCTGGCCGCCGCCCATTGGCCCACCGTCGCCCGGCCAGAGTCGGCCCGGCCAGCGCTGAGTGGTGCATGCCCTGCCAAGCCGCGCCAAGCCACCCTGTCCCGGGGCAGCGAGGGGGTGGTTCTCCACTGGTCCCCACCGCGGCCATTCCCCTTTTGACGTTTCACGACGCCCCGATGCAGCCAGTGACAGCGCTGTTTCTTCTCGCTCCTTCTCTCCTCCATCCCATCCCTCTCTCTATCTCTCTCTTTATCCCTCTTCCTCCTTCTCTTCTTCCCCTCCCTCTCTCTGCTGTACATTCATTCCTTATTCTCCATTCTTCCATTCCTTCTGCCGTCGCGCGTCCTGGTCGTCGCTCTTTTCCCCTCTCCCTCCCTCCGTTTCCGACTGCGCGCGTCGTGCATCGAGCCAACCTAACGTGCAGAGCAACGTTTCTTTCTTTCTTTCTTTCACAGTCCTTTCAACGCAGCTGGACTCTATTTTTCGCATAAACAAACACCCCATCTTTGTCAAAACATACAGGGATCCCCCATATTGACTCGACTCGACTACCCACCCAACTCTCCCCTAAAACCACTCCGAAACAGAATCTCGAAACCTCGCTTATCCATTCCCCTTTCCGTCGCTCTCGATTCCAACGTCGCTGTGTTGTGTTGTGTTATCTGCGCTGTGGTGGCATCGCTCATTCAAAGGAACACCGTCGCAAGAGCCGTGTTGTGGAATTCCCTCAAACCTGAACCACCACATTCAAACCGACCTGCGCACCCTACACATCATTCACAATGTCGCTTTCGAGGGCCTTCACAAAGCGGCAGAAGCCCATCGTCGTATCATCGCCCATGCCCTTCCGCGAAGGCCAGCAGAAATTCGCATCGGGCACCATCAAACGAAATAAGATCTCAGCTCCCGTCGAACTACTGTCGACCACAAATCTCCTCGCATACAACGCTCCCGATCTCCAAAAATCCTCCCCGAACTTGAAGAAATCATCCGTCTCCCCCGCCAACTCCTCTTCCTCCTCTTTCCGCTCTGCTGAAGATTCAGACGTCACAAACTCCTCGCGCGGCTCCTCGACCCCCGTCACATCCCCTGATATGTCTTCTGGAGAGGCATCGCCCATCGCCCCAGAACCCAACCATCTATCCTCCTACTTTGACCCCGTCAAGCGTTCCAACACCCATCACCATTCTCGATCCTCCGCCTCTTCCTCGACCCACAGCCCACTCCTTCCACAGCGGTCACTATCGCATACAAAAAAGTCGCATCAGGAACTAGCGCGTCAGCGATCAAACTCCAAAACCACTCCCCCTCCAACTTCTCTTAGCCACTCGCATACTCCCCGTTTAAGCCAGGAACGCATCAAGCCAATTCAGGAATCGACACCACATCCCTTTGGCAAGGAGCTGGAGCAGGTCAATGAAGTCGCAGAAGAATTTGGCGGGATCCAGTCCGTATTTGCAGAAGAGGAACAGATGCTCGTGAAAAAGGGTCTACGCAAGTTTGCAGTAGAAGATTATATTCTGGAGATCGAAGACCTATACCGAGCGATATTCGACGACAATCCAAAGCCGCCACGCAATGCTTGGATTTAGTTCAAAAATATCTCCCTTCGTTTCTGATTTTTGTGCGGTGTTACGATGAGATTTCCCCAGGTTACGATTTGACAAATTATTACGGCTACGACGTTGCGAGGTTTCCACTCTTTATTTTCCTTGATTGGCTGGTCTTGATTTCATTTCGCTATATTCCCCCCTTCCACGCGCATGCATTTGTCGGATATTCTGAGTGATTTATTCTGTTTATGTTTTGAATCTATTAAAATGGGGGTGTTTTCTTTTGTCCTTGTTATCGATGGTATATCCAAACACAACCTTCTATTCTCCTGTACACTTTTTATCTCCCTTCTGTTTTCCATTTCTTCTTGCTCCTTCCGAGCTAAACATTGATCGATCTGATCTAAATCTTAAATGACGGGAAACATGTGCGGGATGTGAATATGGAAATCTTTTTTTTATTTATCTTCATTCCTGACTGTGTCTTGATCCTTGGCTTTCGATCTCCTACCTACCTACATGAGATCAAGCTGTACACACGATCCTTTTAAGTTTTTTCTATGTCGATCGTCTTATCTCCCGCGCCATACAAGTTACTAGCCAGATGGAAAGATGTTGCCTATACGGAGCACAGTCCACTATGCGCACGAAACAAACTGTGTGATTTATTCTGTTCTGTACATTTGCAAATCAGTTTTGACAATAAAATCAAAGAAGAATCTGTGAATATACTTGCTCAGCTGAACTCGGGGAGGCTGGCAGGCTGGCAGTGACAGGACTCCGTTAGTTACACAACTTTCATCATCCTCCCGACGTACCCCTCCCCCTTTTCCCCTTACCCGTTTTCGTCCGGTTCCGTTTTGTCGTTTTGTCGTTTTATGGAAGAGGGACGATAACTTATTGAGTAACCACCACCACCACCAAGCCGCTGAGGCCAGGCCCGCTAGGGGGTTGTTGGTGTGACTAAGTGTAAGTAACTGCTGTACGACTCTATGATACAGTTCCGGTCATACTTTACTTTGACTCTCCGTGTGAGTTCAGTTGAGGAAGTTTTCTCGTGTGTATCGGTGACGCAGGATGACTCGACTTGACTTGACGCGAACCGAAGCTGGGGCTGGTGGTGGAATCAATTACTTTTCCTAATTGGGTAAGCTCCTCACGGGCGCGGGGACAGCGAAGCACGTGGTGTGGGGAAGGGCTGCCCCTCTTCCTTCCCCTCATCGCATCCCACCTTTCAAGCTATATATGTTTTCGTTCTGGAATCCGCGCCAACTTTTTTTTCTAACCGCACCGTGCTACTTTCTCAGCTTCCCATCTATCTACTTCCACATTGCACAATCAACATGGCCGTCACAACCAAAGCCACCATCGCCTCCTTCGGCGGCAAGCTCCTCAAGCTCACCCACAATGCCACCACAACCAACTGCGAGATGGCATTCAACTTATACCTACCACCCCAGGCATTCCAAACCCCCGCCCAGAAAGTGCCTGTTCTGATATATCTCTCCGGCCTGACCTGCACAGCGGACAATTGCTCTGAGAAGGGCTTCTTCCAGCACGGCGCGAGCAAGAAGGGGATTGCGGTTTTGTATCCGGACACGAGTCCTCGTACGTTCTTTTCATTTTTAAGCACCCTATACAGAGTTCCTGGTTATTGCTAGAAATATATTAACGCGCATTTTTTCTGTGAAACACCATAGGCGGCCTAAACATCGAGGGCGAGAATGATTCATGGGACTTTGGCACGGGAGCTGGATTCTACGTCAACGCCACGCAGGCTCCGTATGATAAGGGATATAACATGTACAGCTACGTCACGGAGGAGCTGCCGAAGACGGTCTTTGCTGCGTTTGAGCAATTGGACTCGTCTCGTGTTAGCATTACGGGACACAGCATGGGTGGACATGGCGCGTTGACTTTGGTAGGCATTTCATTTCCATTCTCATTCCATTGATCCGGTTCTGCTTCCTTTGAGAAATAGATAATGGGTGGCATTCTTCAGAGCCTCTGAAATAAATACGTGAATACCTGACTTACCTACTTGTTCGATAATATTCAGTTCCTCAAGAACCCCGGCAAATACAAGTCCGTCTCCGCATTCGCGCCCATTTCCAACCCCATCAACTGCCCCTGGGGCCAAAAGGCATTCAAAGGATACCTTGGCGACAATCTCGAGAAGTGGAAGGAGCACGATGCTACCGAACTCGTGAAGAAATGGAAGGGTCCTCTTAACTTGCTGATCGATGTGGTGGGTGATATCTCTCCTCTGCCTAATACCATCTATATCCAATCCCAACGAAGAAGGCCATTTTCCAGAACTAACCACGTTTTTGATGTGTAAATGGCAGGGCACTGGCGACAACTTTTATAAACAAGGCCAACTCCTCCCTGAGAACTTTGAACAGGCAGCCAAGGAAGTGGGCGTCGATGCCGGAGTGAATATCAGATATCAACCAGATTATGACCATAGCTATTTCACCATGGCTACGTTTTCGGATGATCACGTTGAGCACGCTGCGAAGTATTTGTTCGCATAGTATGTGGACTTTATTATCGCTTTTTCTGGTTTTGGTTTTATAAAGCGTGGGCAGCATGCTGACTTGTGTAGAAGCGATAGGTCTGGGTATGAAAAATTATAGAATCGGGAGAGAGATATATATACCTTTCTGACTACAGCTGTGGTTTTTAATATGTGATAAAATAAATAACAATCATGTTTTCTTTTCAATATTAAAACCTTTACTTGAGCGGTATTGCCGGAATATTTGCATATACACACCCTACACCCATTGACCTAAATATATACTTCCAACTTATTCCACTAACTGTATGGACCAAAGAAAAGAAAAAGAAAAAAATTTCTATATCATTTAATACTTATTCTCATCATTAAAGGAAAACACCCCTACATACATACAATGACCAACTAAACCCCACCGTTTAAAATATAGGATAGGGTAAAACAAAGTAGACCCCTACCCCCCTCGGCGCTCAGATTACCCATCCATCACATATGGTATGTACATGCACATACATACATCCCACCCAATCCAAATCACTCCTTTCTCCCTTTCTTTCTTTCTTTCTTTCTTTCTCCTAACAGCCCATCCGCGATTCCTCAAGTGAGACATAAACACAGATGTAGACATCATCCATCCCACATATAATGATAAATAGAGAAGGGGAAAAAATGAAGAATAAGAAAAGAAATAAAGAAAAGAGGAGAAAATATAATACATGTAAAGTAAAGGGGGGAAATTTTCATAAACACCAGGGGATGGATGATATGCTGGACGCAAAAGAAACATGCATTTTCATATAATAAAAAAAAAGGAGGCAGTTCAAATGAAGGATATATATATGGTTTTAAAATGAAAATATTCTTTCTTATATTGTCTGTTGTGAAGATTTTTAATGCAGTAAAGTAAAATAAAATAAAATAAAAATGCTAACTGACTGACTAACTGATAGGTTTACCGCTTTATCATGCCTAATATGATAATGCAAACAAATCCTGCATTATGAAAAAAGTTTTTTTTATTTCTTTCTTTATAGACAAGACAAAAATGAAATCGCTATATGAGGAACTTTCAAGATGTAGTTTGTATTTTGTAGTTTGTAGCTGGGCGTTGTATATTGCGGGGATCATTCCACGGGTTAGATAGATGCGCTAGATATATGCAATGAGATGAGGAGGATGTGATGAGATGGGGTTGGTAGGTTTGTTTGCTTGTTATATCGGAGGGAGATTTTTTTTTGTAGTTGTTGTTGTTTGTTGTTGTTTGGAGGGAGTATAATAAGGGTGTGGGCAGGTGTGGGTGGTATCATGCGCTTAATCGTTGGATAAATGACTAGGGGGTGGAAGTTAGTACGACAGTTCCTGTTTTCTCATAACCCGAAAGTAGACGTTACCTGAAAAAACTGCCTAAACCCCTTCGCATCCAACTGCTCCAAAGATCCCACATACTCATTAACCAAATCCCCACCCATCCCCAGTCCCGGCAGCTCTCTCCCCCTCAGCCAATCGACATACTCCTGGCCCGTCTTGGAGTAAATCACCTTTTGCAAGCCTGCCGCTTCGCCAAGGACCTGTTTCGCCTGGGCGTCCTTTGGATTGAAGGCAGGCGTCATGGGCAGCGACCAGCAGAGCGGTGAGAAGCGGGTGATCATGAACTGGGCGAAGCCTGGTAGGGCTGGTTGTTGGGTTGTCGTGGCGTCGCCGTTGGGTGGTGGCGGATTGGTGGTGGGCTGCTGCTGCTTGACGACGTCTGGGCCGCCCCAGAGGCTGGACATTTTGGAGAGGACGAGGAATGCCATTTTTGCCGTGGGGAAGTCATCGGCATCGCGGGCGAAGTGTTCGATGGTCATTATGACTCTTTCGAAGATTGGTTGGTTGGCTGGCGGGGGAGGGGATACTTGTTAGCGGGGTTGATTTAGAGAATAAGGAATTGATGGGGGGGTTAGGACGTACTACTGCTGATAATGACTGTTCCAAGGTTATTATTTAAAATCATGAGCAAAAAATTGAGATATTCCCGCTTCAATTCCGCAAGTTGTATCTCGTCATCGGTGCCGGTGGTTGGGTCAGCGATTCCGGCAAAGACCCGCTGGAGGAAGGGCGTAAGGAGGGTATCGAGAATGCCGTAGATTTCCGTCTTGAAGCCAAAAATGACTTGGTCTAGTAGTCGCAAAAATAGGGCCATCTCGTCCTTGGAAGATGTTTGCGTCAACAATCCATCGATCCACCTTGGAAGCTGTGGCAGGTTTTGAGCACCACGGACACCAACAAGTCTCGAGAATGCGAATCGGGCCGCTGTTCTAATATTAAAGGAAGACTTTAACGATTCAAGAGCCACCAAGGTAGCCTCGGATACTTGGCTGAAAGCTTCAGAGACTTCCGGTGCTGGGGGTGTTGTAGGAGTCGTTGTCCCTGGCATCCAGTCCGAAAAGCCTCTAGCTAGCGTTCCGAGAGCCATTATGTCATGGTGAATTTGCAGTATGGACCGTTCATCGCCTGACTTCGCGGCCGCTAGGTGTCTCTCCATATCCATAAAAATAGGATTCATCACAGACTGAGCATAGACAACTTGCTGGTCAATCGGCACCGCTGTCGCTGAGCAAATACAGCCGATTGCCTCGAAAAGGTAGAGCTGGCTATTGAAGACAGCATCTGCCGATCCTTCATGGTCTTCCGAAGACATATCGTCTGCGTCGGATCCTTCTTGAGGCACTTCTGCTTGAATGACTAGGAGATCGCTGAGAGCTTTGATGACAGTTTCCGCAACATTCCCAATGCGGTTCCGGAGGTGTTTGACTAGCCGTTGGAAGAGGTACCAAGATCTCGTTCGAACCTTTTTCACTGGATGATGGACTAACTGAAGGAAGCTTTCGAGAACGCCGGGAATAAGGTGGACGTGGTGGTCGAAAAAGGAGCTGTATCGCACGCAGATTTCCATGTACTGGAGTTGAGTTGCCGGGTGGGTAAAAGACCTAATATCTGTGATATAGTCAGCATCCAGAATTAATAACTTCCGGGAAAGAATGAAACTCACCAGCTTCAACCATCCTCAACATCATCTCAACAAGCCGCTCTGCCGCAGCATTATTGAGTTTATTTTTGACATACAAGCCACCAGCCTTCACAGCAAGATCTCCAAAGATAAACATCTCATGCAGCGCAAGGTCCAGATCCCTCCAGTCAAGCTGTGCACCAGGCTGTCTCAAGTTATCGAACGTTGTCCCAACCACCTCACTCACAACATCCATATAAAGTTGCTCATTAGCGGATGCGACGATTTGCTGTAGAACATTCAAGTGTTTCCGCAGCTCCTGGAATTCCGCTTCATCTGTTTGCTCGTCCTCGTCGCCCCAGGAAGATGTTTCGTCATACCTCATCTTGGCGATGATAGCTTTCAAGATTGGTAGCAGCATATGCGCTTGCTGAGGAGCGAGGGCGGGATTCTTTTTGGCTGCCTTGCGGAAGTAGGTGAGCAAATCGCTCATACAGCGGATGACGGTGGAGCATATTTCATCGTATTCATCCGCAAAATAACGGAGTATATGTGGAAGGAAAGCTTGCAGGAGTGTCTCGGCTTTCTCTTTAGTTGCCGAATCCGTCGTCTCGTTATCGAGGGCCCGGATGATATCAGTCGCCGTGATGTTGACCAACTTGGCGACCGTTTCCGCAAGGTCAGTATCGTACTTGGAGGTGAAGCGGTGATCGTGGAGCGGCGGGCTTGCGGTGAGCTGGGCCACAATGCTCTCCAAATTGAGAAACAAAATCATATCAATCTTATCCGAGGGTTTCATTTTCTTGCCCACAACCTCCGTAAACACATCTATCGCCGCATCTCGCACCTTTTCACCGCCCTCACGGAGGTTGACGTCCTTGGCTTTGGCAAGTTGCTGGAACAGCAGGTCAAGCATGGTCTGGTTGACAACGAGCGAGATATCAATCCAGCTAATCCAACTGCCAATGGCCTTGAGGCACATCTCGGCAATCAGGTCGTTCCCATCCTGCCACTGGGACAAGATCTCGTGCCACGAATTAACAAGCTTATGTACATCCCGCTGACGAATCAGGTCTTTGAGCAAGTTTGCTTTATCTTGCTCCGCCCGCGATCGCGAAACCAGGACGTCTCCAATCTCCTCGTGGATCGAGTTGACGACGCGAAGATAGAATACGATGCCGAGGGAATTATCCTTGGCCGAGCTCTGGGGGCTCTTGTAGGTTAGACGGAGCATATCATCGAAGAACGATTCCCATCCGTTTGCGTAGAGCGCG
This sequence comes from Emmonsiellopsis sp. PD_5, assembly GCA_032988985.1. Classification (NCBI taxonomy): domain Eukaryota; kingdom Fungi; phylum Ascomycota; class Eurotiomycetes; order Onygenales; family Ajellomycetaceae; genus Emmonsiellopsis; species Emmonsiellopsis sp. PD_5. Next base: position 171,164 of record JANTQI010000047.1, read on the forward strand.
GAGAAGAGGTAGGTCAAGGTCTGGGCGACCTTGTTCTGGATATTGGGAGGATCCAGCTGGGCGGCGGACGAGTCCTGGCTGTACATCTGGCGGAGATAGTCCATCAGGCTATCCTTGATGAAGCCAAGCCCCTGCATGTCCACCAGGCCAGTCTGGGTGGCGCTGTTGACGATTTCCAGCGCGACATGGCGCACAACTTCGGAGCGGCGGGGGGATTTGGTGAAGATGGGAAGACATAGCTGCCATCCGGAGGGGTCTGCTCGGAGCTGGTTGAGGTATTCAAAGGCCTGTCCCTTGATCGTCTGTTCTGAGGAAGGGTTCCAGGCAATTTCAATGGCGTTTGCTACCTATTTCCCAGCGGGGTTCTGTTAGAGAAGTGCATACCATCTGCGTTTGGGCGGGGTGAGCGAGGGGCACGGCGGGTGGTGGTGGTGATGGATGCAAGCGGGCACGATGACGCTAAAAAAATATTGCATACCTGATCCTCCATCTTCAGCCAGCCAGGGGTCCGACGTGGGACTGCTCAGACCGACAACTACGGGGAGTCAGCCTGCGGGAAGCTAGGAGGCCGTACGCAGGAGAAACGGGGATTGCGGATGCGAGTTGTCGTCGTGGAGCGGCATAGCACACACACACAGAGCTCAAGCCATGGCCAGGCTTCGGGGGCGGCGGGCAGGGCAGAAATTCAGAGGCGGCGGGCGGGTCAGCGGTGGGAATTGCGGGCCCCGAGCAGGATTTGCAATTGGAGGAATGGAAGTCTGGCGGTGCTGGCGGGGTGAGTGAGGAGAGTAGAGTAGAGGAGAGTGGGAGAGGAGAGGTGAGATGAGGTGAGGTGGGATGTTGAGGCGGTGATTCAAGATAGTGGACTCTGCCTGATAAATAATTTCTTGCAAACCGCCACACACAACCACGTCACGTAATTATATGATTATATAGTTATATAGTTACAGCCACACTGCTTTTCTACGCATTGGAATGGGCTCTCTATGCATTCATGATATTAACTGAATATTTGATTAGCAGTGCACTTTGTTGTATTCCTTCAAACACCCTCGCATGGCTTAACTACAACTCCTCTCTATATAACTAGAGGATAATCCCACCTCTACTATCCCCAATATTTCTACTTCACTCGACGCTGGATGCATTTAGTAGTTGTTTAATTCCCATTGTAGACCTGTTTCTCCCAAGACAATCCAAACACCTCCCCTCTCTCTCACTAGGCGGGGTACTAAATATCCAAATAACCCTAACAAGGCAGGAAAAAATAAATCCGAATCCATATAAATAGCAGAAAAAAGCACCATATATTGCTGAGCGGACGAACCTCTGAAACCAAAATTAGGAAAAAGGAAAATCCCCAAAATCCACATGAAACGCCGCGCTGCTCATCAACAAAGATTAACTCATAACCAACTATATGGGTACTCATACCAAATCAAATAGAAATATCACAGAAACAATTCAATCAATATCCCCCCTGCGAAACAACCCCGGGCGCCCCATATCCCGCTGCCGCCGCCGCCATCTGCTGCTGCTGCTGCTGTTGTTGCTGTTGTTGCTGTTGTTGCTGTTGTTGCTGTTGTTGCTGTTGTTGTTGCTGCTGCACCGCCTGCTGCGCCTGCAACTGATTCAGATCCTGAAACCAACGATGCCTTAGCGCATCCGCAGCACTAATCCGCATCTCAGGCCTCAACTGCAGCATGCGACTCAACAAATCCAGTCCCAGCTGATCAACCTGCGGCAGAATCAGACGGAGATCCTGCGTGGCATAGACGTGGAAATTGGGTTTATATTCCGGGAACTGGGAGATGCCGGGCCACGAGCGCTCCGAGGGGGTGCCCATGAGGCGGAAGATCTTCTGCAGTTGGTCTTCATTAGTTGTGCCGGGAAACAGGGGCCGGCCGGTATACATCTCTGCCATGATGCAGCCGGCAGACCAGATGTCGATGCTGGTGTTGTACGTTCTACTGCCGAGGAGGACGTCCGGGGCGCGGTACCAGAGGGTGACGACTTCGTTTGAGAAGGTGTTTACGGGGATGCCAAAGGCGCGCGCCAGGCCGAAATCGCCCAGTTTCAGCTGGCCCTTTGTGTTGATGAGGAGGTTCTGCGGCTTCAGGTCACGGTGCAGTACGCGGTTTTCATGGCAGAAGGCGATGCCGCGCAGGAGCTGCTGCATGAAGGACTTGATGGTGACGTAGTCGAGCATGCCGCGGTCGCCGCGGGAGTCCATGTAGCGCTTCAGGTCTTTGTCCATGTATTCGAAGACGAGCATGAGCTTGTTCTCGGTGTGGATGACGTCGTGGAGGCCGACGATGTTTTCGTGTTTGAGCTCTTTCATGAGCGAGATCTCGCGGATGGCGGTGGAGGGGGTGCCTTCTTCTGAGTCGAGGTGGATTTCTTTGAGGGCGACCATTTCGCCGGTTTGCCGGTTGCGGCCTTTGAAGACCTGGTATTATTATTATTATTATTAGTTTGTGGTGTATTTATTTGAGCGGTTGGGCACGCACTGTGGCATAGGTTCCTTCACCCAGCTAGATAGATAGTTACCAAGAGTGTCAGCAAATGCGTCTGTAGAATAAATACACCGAGCACGCAGACAACAGACAACACTCACCTTCTCCAGCTGCTGGAACGAACTGGGCGGCTGTCGTTTGTCCATGGCGGCGGACGGGATGCGCGCTCTGGAGGGACAAAGCAGGGCGGGGCCGGGGCGGCGGTGGGCGAGGAATGTGCCTGGCGCGACGAGGGCAGAAGCGATGTCTAAATAAGAGGCGGGCTTGGTCGTCGCAGAAGAATCCGGGATGTGGTGAGGCGGAGTGGAGCTGGGGAGATCGGCCATAGCAGGACGGGTTGGAGAGTCATGGATTCATCGCGACAAAGAAGCCGGGATAAATAACTAAGTGAAATGTTGGTTGGATTAACCCCGCGCTGGCATGCCTCGGCGCTACAACCCTCGTCAATGGGATATTTATTTATTTATGTCTACAGATATATATTATTTGTTTCTCCCTGTCCTGTTGTTTGGTTACAACTTGCCGCCGTTTGGAATTTGGCGCCGATGCTGGACTAGATAAATAAAGAAATATCTAGCCGCCGTTCCAACCACTGCGAAACAACCATTGCTATATATACATCTGCTATATAAAAAGCACCGATTTCAATTGGCGAATCTAGTTGCGATATTGTACTCTGCACAGAAATAAATCTACAAGGCGCCAGGAGGCAGTAAATAAGTTAGTTAGACACTCAGTAATGCGAAAATGGCCGCAGTCTCGAAGCAACCTCAGGGAGCACATCCTCGACATGCTCACTACATCTCACCCGCGTCATATACCCAGGAACTACAGCCCCGTCCTCGAACAGCCTGGCTTCATTGCGGACTCCTCCCACATTGAGGATCCCAATCGCCATCCCGCGCGCACAGGCTCGTTCCACAAGCCTCCACGCGGAGAACGTCGCCAGACTACTCCCAAGCACAAGTAGCTTCCCGGCTTCATCGATGGCCTCCTCAGCCTGCGCCTTGACTGTCTCGTCCACCGATTCCCCAAACATAACCACGGCCGGCTTCAGGATGCCCGCGTTGGAAGCTGGGGACCAGGCTCCGTCGCGCTCGGCCTCTACCTTGCCCACCGTGCCATCTTTCAACCGTGGGGGCGTCTCCAGACACCGGGGACATGGCGGGTAGCGGAAATTCGAGTAGGAAACATTTGGCAGATCCACGTCGCCATCCGGATTGATGCGTAGTCCCCTCTTATGCTGTTCCTCCGGATTGTCCGTGTCGAGGGCTCCCGAGCGGACGATTTGGTCCAGAAACTCAGCCCACGACGGGTTTAGGCTGGCCAGCGACTCCTGGAAGTGTGTTCGGGACACAGCCTGCTTGCAACTGACGCAGACGAGAGAGCGCAGATAGCCGTGCAGCTCGACCACGGGGAGCTGTGGATGCGCGGTGGAATGGAACGAGTCCACATTCTGCGTAACGACAGCGCTGATGTATCCCTTGCGGCCCAGCTCCTTGATGGCCAGATGCGTCGGGTTGGGTGTGGCCCTGGCCATGGTCGGCCATCCGACGAAGCTGCGGGCCCAGTATCGCTTCCTGGCCTCGTGCTGGGAGACGAACTCGTGGTAGTAGATGGGGCGGTAGGCTATGTTGCGGCGGTATGTGCCATTCTCGCCGCGGTAGTCGGCCAGGCCGGAGGCGACACTGATGCCGGCGCCGGTGAGCAGCACGGTGAGGTCGTTGCGGCCAACATTTGTGCCGCGCAGGAGAGGCGAGGGGGGGGAGCAGAAGAAGGACGAGAGGGCGTCGATGGCGCCAGGGATAGAGCTGGCGGACGGCGGGTAGATGAGTGGTGGAGGGAGGGGGCCCGTGAAGGGGATGCGGATCAGGGGTCTCGTCATGACATTTTGTTGTCGTCGTGTCTACAGAGTATTTAATGCTGAGATAGACAGATAGTTAAGCAAGGAACTAAATATCTAGATAACTAAGAGGGGATGGTTCGACTATGGATCCAGACATCCGAACCAACTTCAAGGCAGGTAGATAAGACTGCTCTGTTCCCGTATTTATTTAATCATTAACTTATAATATCTATTAAATATTCAAATATTCAATATTCAATTGTCCCAGATATCTCATATCCGCCGTCATCCATTGTATCTCTGTTATGACACCTCCCCGCCTCTCCACCACCAGACACAGAGAACTGACAACATAACTCCACAGTCAGGATATACTCTATTCTATACATCTCAGTCATCCCGATGCTGAAACCTCCTCGCCCCGACTTTGCCGTGCCATAGTTAATAAATAACTACCTGGCTGCGACGGCGATGGTGTTCCCCCAGCCACAGCCCAGCACGAGCCGCGTCCTGTCGTCCAACATCCTCTCTCTGCGACGGGCTGCCTGTCTCCAACCGCAACGTGTCTTCCACGCTGTCTCGCCATTGTCTGCTCTCCGTCGCGGCCGAATTGCTCTCTCTGCCCATCCTGCCACCCTCTCCTCCTGTCCTCTCGTCCGCCCGTCCGTCTCCCCCCGTCTCTCCGCACTCATGACAACGCCGCAGACCCGCGCCCACGGCGGCCACAGTCACGGCCACGGCCACCACCACCACCACGACAATGTCTACCTAACATCCAAGAACAAAAACGACCCCGGCGTGCGCATCACGCGCATCGGCCTGCTCTCCAACCTAGGCATGGCAATCGGCAAAGGCGTCGGCGGCTACATGTTCCACTCCTCCGCGCTGATTGCAGACGCCTACCACGCCCTCACCGACCTCGTCTCGGACTTCATGACGCTCGCCACCGTATCGCTGTCGCTCAAGCCGCCCTCGTCCCGCTTCCCCACGGGCTACGGTAAAGTCGAGAGTCTGGGCGCGTTGGGCGTGAGTGGGCTGCTGCTGATGGGCGGCCTGTTGATGGGCCTCAATGCCACCGAGGTGCTGCTCACGCAGTTCTTCCCGGATGTTGCAGAGTCCCTGGGGCATATTGGACTGCTTGGACACGGCCATTCTCATGGACACGCGCACAGCCATGGCCATGGAGAGGTACTTGGGCCGAATATCAATGCAGCTTGGCTTGCGGCGGGGTCTATTTTGGTGAAGGAGTCGCTGTATCGTGCGAGTAAGCTGCCCGTTTACTAACTACCAACTTTTAATGCATTTATCTAATTGACTCAATTTGCACTGCATAGCTATGAAAGTCGCACTCCAGCGAAAATCCTCCGTCCTAGCCTCCAACGCCATCCACCACCGCGTCGACTCCCTAACCAGCTTCGTCGCCCTCCTCACAATTGGCGGCGCACACATACTCCCCGACGCCTCCTGGCTCGATCCAGTAGGCGGGCTGATCATCTCCCTGATGGTCATCAAAGCCGGCCTGGGAAACACCAAGACCTCCCTCTTAGAACTCGCCGACGTCGGCGTGGACGAGGAGATGCGGGAGTCCGTCAGCAAATCGGCATCAAAGGCCATCGCTGCCCTCCCCAATGGCAGCGATATCCAAATAAGAGACGTGCAGGGCATAAAGTCTGGCCAGAACTATCTCATGGAAGTCGAGTTGGCCGTGCCCGGGTCGTGGTCTGTCAGCCAGACACGGCTGATCGAGGAGGCTATTCGGGAGCGGGTTGGGTCCAGGGTGCGAGGGGTGAAGCGACTAAAGGTGCGCTTCATGTCTGATGCGGAGAAGGATGTGAATTTTATGGAAGAGTTTATTGCCCGTGATGTGAGCCCGCGCAGTAGCCCGGAACCGGAAGAGGAGGGCAATGGCAATGGCAATGGGAACAACCAGACAGTGAATCCCGGCTCTCAGCAACCTCATGGGAGTGCCGTGACCAAACGGCGCTGAGGGTTTGGATCTAACTTACTAAAGTAAATTGGCGGTTTAATAAGTTATTTTTGGACACGGTCCAGGCCCAATCCCAGCGCTTGTCTTTTTCAAGGGGGTTTCGGTTCGGGGGCGGGGGGTGAGATGGCGAAGATACACCCCACGCCACCCAAGCGAGACATCTTTCTACATATTACGGATACCTGGCGGATGGATGTCTTTCCAACGCACCGACACTGTGCATGTCCCGCTGGGCTGGCCCTGGTGGTGGATGCAAGAGTGCCCAAGCTAGTTCGACACGCGCAGAGAAGATAGAGCAGAAGAGACAGAGGAGATATTGGGGGAGTTTATATTTTGAAGAGAGAACATTTGGCGACATGAGATAACAAATATATCCACCTATCCATCCATTTTGAGTGTTTTGAATATTTTGAATATCTTTTGGAATCACATCTACAATCCGGATCTATCTCCATCCTCCCCTCCTCTTCTCAACAGCGGGATCACGCCAAGAACCGTGGATGGGCCAGAACCAGCGCGGCAAACCTTCCCTTGCTGCGGCTAAATGGGCCTCGGGGAGCCGGGGATAGACTGAGAAAAACGGGGGAGAAAAACGGGGGAAGATGGGAGATAAAAAAGACAAGGGAAACGTGGCCGGTGAGGGGGGCCTTTGATTATTTTGGGGATTTTCTTCAATATTTCACATTGTGTCCAGAGCTCAGCTAAACCCAGCACAGTTATCCACTTTTCTGCCTTCTTTTCTTTTTCTCCGGCAGTTTTTATTATTTTAGTGTGTAGCTAGTTCCTTGTTGCTTGACGATGGCTTGATGTCAGCATTACACCGAGTCTGTTTTCAAGGGAATAAATCTACATCCTGTCTCTGGTGGTCAACTTTTTTTCCGTAGCCGGTTTGTCTGGTTTTCTTTTCTTTTTTTTCTTTTTTCTTTTTTGCCTCCTGGTCTCCCTATATATATTTCCGCTACCCATGAGCTGCGACGGAAATTTAGCCATCAATCAACCTTAAGGACCGGACCCGCGCAGGAAAATAAGATTTCTATACCTACTATTTAGCCTGCACTCTGCAATAGACATTACCATTATTTATAGGGAGACTTCAACTCTGTTTCTCTTTTCCTTGCTTTCTCCTATCTCAATCCTTACTATCCTCTCTCTTCTCTCCATCCCTCTCTCTCCTCTCCATCCTATCCCAATCGCATCCCAATCCCTCCAGCTATCCCAGCAACGCATATTCAATCAAGTGGAGACTCGCAAGGAATCAGCCCAACCAACCCAGCAGCATCCCAGCACCAAAAATCAACCATAACCGAACTAAAAAAAATAAATAATAAAATAATAAAACACTACAGAAATGCCTCCCACCAACCCCCTCTACCTCGGCCTCGACCTCTCCACCCAACAACTCAAAGCCCTCGCCATCACCTCCGACCTAAAAGTCACCCACCTCGCCAAATTCGACTTCGACGCCGACTCCTCCGCCACCTTCACTGTCAAAAAGGGCGTCCAGACCAACGAAGCCGAACATGAAGTCTTCGCCCCCGTCGCCATGTGGCTACAGGCCCTGGACAGCGTGCTCGCCCAGCTGAAAGCGCAGGGCTTGGATTTTAGCCGTGTGGCCGGCATCAGCGCCGCGGGTCAGCAGCATGGGAGTGTGTATTGGAATGGCTGTGCGGAGGAGGTGTTGGGTGGGTTGGATGCGCGGAGGACTCTGGAGGACCAGGTGGCGGCGGCGCTGTCGCATCCGCATAGTCCCAATTGGCAGGATGCGAGTACGCAGCGCGAGTGTGATGAGTTTGAGGCGGTGTTGGGGGGTGAGGAGGAGTTGGCGGGGGTGACGGGGAGTCGGGCGCATCATGTATGGATTTCTATCTTGTCTCGTTTATTGAGCTACTTTATGCTAATATGGTGGTGTATAGAGATTCACAGGCCCTCAGATCCTCCGCTTCCAGCGGAAATATCCAGAAGCATACAAGAAGACGACGAGAATCTCTCTCGTCTCATCCTTCCTTGCCTCGCTATTCCTAGGCAGAATCGCCCCCTTCGACATCTCCGACGTCTGCGGTATGAATCTCTGGGACATCCAGAAGAACGGCTGGAACGAGCGACTTCTCGAGCTGTGCGCGGGCTCCTACGGCGTAGCAGATCTAAAGCAGAAGCTAGGCGACGTGCCGCAGGACGGCGGGATCCATCTAGGGAAAATCCATCGCTACTTTGTTGAGCGCTACGGCTTCAATGCCGAGTGCACAATCGTTCCCTCGACGGGGGACAATCCAGCCACAATCCTCGCCCTGCCCCTGCGGCCCCTGGACGCAATGGTCTCCCTGGGGACTTCCACTACATTCCTCATGTCCACGCCAGAATACAAACCCGATCCCGCAACGCACTTCTTCAACCACCCCACCACCCCGGGCCTATACATGTTCATGCTCTGCTATAAGAACGGCGGCCTGGCGCGCGAACACGTCCGCGACGCAATTAACAAGAAACTCACATCAACAACGACATCAAACGGCACCTCCCCCTCCCCTTCCTCCCCCTCCTCCAACCCCTGGCAACACTTTGACAACGCAATCCTCCACCGCCCCGCCGCCGGCCAACACACAGACACCGACCCAATGAAACTAGGCCTCTACTTCCCGCGCCCAGAAATCGTCCCGAACCTGCGCGCCGGCGAGTGGCACTACAACTACAACCCAAAGACCCAAACGCTCACAGAGACGGAAGAGGGGTGGGATCGCCCGCTCGACGACGCCCGCGCCATCGTCGAGAGCCAGATGCTCTCTCTGCGTCTGCGGTCCAGCGGGCTCGTGCATAGCCCCTCTTCCTCCCAGGAGATACCCGCGCAGCCGCGCCGCGTCTACCTCGTCGGCGGCGGGTCGCGCAACAAGGCCATTGCACGCGTCGTCGGGGAGGTGCTCGGGGGTGTGGAGGGGGTGTATAAGCTTGATGTTGGCGAGAATGCTTGTGCGCTGGGGGCGGGGTATAAGGCTGTGTGGGCGGTGGAGAGGGGGGAAGGGGAGAGGTTTGAGGAGTTGATTGGGAAGAGGTGGCGGGAGGAGGAATTTGTGGAGAAGATTGATGAGGGGTATAGGGGCGAGGTGTTTGGGAGGTTTGGGAGGGCGGTGGAGGGGTTTGAGAGGATGGAGGGGAGGGTTTTAGAAAAGGAGAAGGAGAGGAAGAGGAGGGGGAAAGAGAATGGGGTGAATGGGGGTTGATTTTGATTTTTTTCGTTCTTGTGCTTGATGACACCCCTTTTTCTTTTTCTTTTGGAGCATTTCTGATAGCGCTGGGTATGTTTTTGAACTGGTCTATGGCATCATGGCTTCTCTAGTTATCTATGTAATTAATGCTTTCCTTCATAATACCTAGTTTTCCTTTGGTAATAACTTGAATAATGAGCAGTTAATTAGTCAATTGGAAAGTACAAATTAACCCCCTCCAAAAAATAAACCCCCTTTATGATGGATTAGAACTCCACATCACGTGATTTCGCGCGCAATTTCCAATTCCATCTCCGCCGACGCGTCCAACCACAAACCCAACATCATTCACCATCATCAAACCCACCGAGCCTCCAACATTATTCAAATACTCCCCTCCCACCAGCACGCCATCAAAACGACCAGACCCCTCCTCCCAATCCAACGAACAATGCCCGAAACCCCACCCCCCACCACCACAAACACCACCACCACCACCACCACCACCACCACCACCCCCTCCGCATCCCATTCTCCCTCCCCCTCCCCCCCACCCCCCGCCCCCATCCCCCTAACCCCCGGCCCCCGCGCCTCCCGCCTCCACCAAGTATTCTCCGAAGCCCTCCTCCGCACCCTGCGCGCAAACAGCTACGCGAACTTCTCCGCCTGCTTCCCCACACCCGCCGTGCACGTCCCGTCCAGCCTCGAGGCGCTATGGCGGCAGCTAAACGCGAAATTGGAGGCGAGCGCGCGCGATGAGTTTGAGGATGTGTTGAGGGAGAGGGAGGTGGTGAGGGGGTTGAATGAGTTGGATAGGTTGGTGGGGGAGGCGAGGGTTAGGAAGGGAGATGGGAAGGGGGGTGGGGAGGGGGAGGGGGGGGTGAGGGTTATGTGAGTGTCCTTTTTTTTTTGGGAATGGTTTTTTTGGGGTGGTTGCTAATATGATGCATTTTTTGATTTGTAGCCCGCATACCCTCGGTGCGAACGAGCTATATCAGGCGCACCTCGCGCCGTATCTTGCGCAGGCGCAGGCGTCGTTGGATGAGAAGTTGGAAGATGTGCAGAGGGAGAATGTTCGGCTCGCGGAGACTGTGGCGTTGCAGAGGAAGGAGATTGAGGAGCTGTTGGCTGGGCTTCAGGCTGTGATTGGGGATGTGGAGGGGGCTGCGGCCGCGACGGCGGAGTTCGATGCGAGCCATAGCCTGCGGATGGAGGCGCAGGAGATGGATGAGGAGGTGAGGGCTGCTGCTGCGGCTGCGGCTGCGACTGCGGAGAAGTCGTGATGGCTGCTTTTACGACATCGAGTAGGGATTGATTGGGTTGAAGACCAAAAAGCGGCTATCTAAATTACATTACAGGATATCTGGCAGCGGTATTTACGGCGGTGATTTTTCGAACCATTATCAAAACACGATTTCATCAGGATCCGCTTTCCGAAACAGTCCGTCCATATCTTCCGCCGATACAAGACTGTCCTCCACCATATCCTCCGCTACTCGTGTCAATTCTTTCTTTGAACTGGACACCAACCCTTCCATCCGCTGCATGTCACCCGCAAGCGCAAACGCCACGGCTTCCTTGACCGTGCCTTCTCGCTCCTGCTCACCCGCCCCGTCCCTCCGAGCGAGCGCAGCCGCCCCGCGGTAATATGTATTGGCGTTTTTCAAGAGAGTTGCTGCGTTGTCGCGCGCAATTGCATGATTCCAGGGGGCTCCGCCCAGACGCCATCGATACATCTCCGCGTCTCCCCGGGCGATATGGATCTTGGGTAGATTTTCGGCGTCTGGAAGCTTGGTTGCTGCGGTCAGCGAGTCCAGGGCCGATGACAACGCCTGCCATCGTGCTGTGAGCAGCTTCTTGAAGCCCTCCTGGTCGCTTGGTAATTCGCCGTCGGCCAGGGCCGAATTAAACGCCACCAGCGCTTCCGCTCTACTACAGAGCCCGCCCGGGTTATCAGAAAGATCGAGCCCGTCGCCAAACGCATTGCCAAGCTCATTCTTGTACGTCTCAAAATCCAGCCGGCCGCTGCGAAACGACACCTCGGCCAGCGTGGAAATGAACTTGGCCCTCGCCAGCGCCACCTCATTATGCCTCTGCGTGCCCTCAACATACGCCCCGATTTTCTCCTTGAGCAAGTCCGCAGAATACTCCTCTATCCACGCAAGTGTACTGCCCGAATCCAGCGTCAGCAGACCACAAAGTGTAGCCAGCGTCTCCAACTGCGCAACAGCAGTGTCCACCAGCGTATCCTTGGTCACGGGCTCGATCACGGACGCCCATTGCTCCGACTGCATGGGCTCCCCCGCTTCCTCCATCTCTTCTTCTTGCCCCTGCTCTTCCATCGCCCCACCACCACCCCCCTCCGCCATGCTATTCACCTGCTCCTGCCCCTCCGTAAACCTTATCTCCTGCACCCCCAAACACCGCTGAAACAGTCCCAGCGCCTCCTGCAGATACCGCGCAGCCTCATGGGTATGTTGTTCGGTGGTGCGGCGACCTTCCGTGATGGCTTCAGCTAAGCTGGTCAGCACCTGGGCGGTGTTGAAGAGGATATCGGCGTTGTCTTGGTGGAGGGAGAGGGCGTGTCTGTGGGATTTGAGCGCGATGTGGAGGATCTCGACGAGCGGGGCGGGGAGCTGGGTGGAGAGTTTGGGATGTTGGGTTATTTCGTATTGGAGGCGGGCTCTACATTTTTTTTTGTTCTGTTTTAGCCATGTTGTATATAATATAATAACGATGGAAATAAGTATTTCCTTTCTAACCACCATGTCTCACACCCACCCTCTCCTCCCTTTGTAGTTGTGAAACACTACTTTATATTATATGTTACTTACTTGTTATACGCCAGATCAAACGAGTGCGCAAACCGGCGCAGACCGGTATCATATGCTTCGATGGCGCGCATGAAGAAGCGCATGGACTTGACTGCGTCGCCGGCGCGCCATTTCTCGCCTGCTTCTTCGAGGTCGACGCCTGCTGCGAGGTATTCGTCGGCGGTTTCGGGGGTCTGTGGTTGGGGGGGTGGGTTGGTGTTAGATTGGGTGTTGGATTGGGGGGTGGTGTATGGTTGGAGGGATGCAAGGTAGCTGAAGAAATGCTCCCAAAGGAAAGCAATGAATGAAGGGTAGCGGGATAGATTATCCCAATAAGTATGTATAAAAAGCAGCAGATAAACAAAAACAAGTGAAACTAACCGAACTCTTCGCCTTCTTTTTCGACTTTGCTTCTTTCAGGAATGTCTTTGGTCTCGGCATGGTGAGTGCGGAGGGGTGGGGATATATCAGAGGGAGTGTATACTGTCGGGTTCTTGGGGATAGTATATGGGAGAGAATGATGAGAGCGGGGTGGAAAAATAATGTCAAGCTGGACGAGATGGGGCTAGACTGGATGCGGCTAAGTGCGGGCAGAGGGCTTGAGATTGATAAGATTAGATCCGCCCAGATGATGATGCATGCCAACATTCTATGGAATGGGGTCAATTGAGTTTGTATATTCATTCGAGCTGTTTGTGTATAACTATACTATCCTTGGAGATTATCCACTCCGACCGACGACATATGCGTACGCAAGCTGTAATCTGTGCAAGATACCCCCACAACAAGCTAGAAGTAAATAACACGGCAACCCGCAGAAACATGTAACTTTGTCACTCACTGACATACGTACTCGCGGGAGCTCGTAACCTGACTCGATTCGACAGCTTCGAGAGCGTGCCAAAAAAAAAACACGCGTGGCTATGTGAAACACAGTCCAAGGCCTTTTGCTTCGTGTGGGTTCGTTTCGTGATGGCTTGTTGTTTCATCTGCTTCACGTTCCTCCTCAACAAAAAGGAGATAGCTAGATGGGGTGGTGGTGCCCAAAGGAAAGATTTAGCAGTATTGAATGAGGATAGTATTTGTTAAAAAGCCATGCACTTATAACAATGGTAGTATTGCCCGGGTACTTGGGAGATTCTAGTATTGATTTGATATGGCCCTTCCCACTCGCATACTCGCATAGATGGGCCTTATCTTTTTTAGTCAATAAAACTGCGGCACAGCGAGTTAGCTATATTGGTCTTTGTCCGTCCTTCCCGATAGTTGACGAAGCCGATTACATATCTACATGGACGTGGAGGCAGCAGCTTTGACGATAATAGTTGCAAGAACAATATAATAATAACAATATCGCTGTACCATTGAAGCAGGTGGAAAAAATGCCTTTTTCGTGTAACATAGAACACCACACTCCACAGACCCGCGGAAATGGTACCTCTTGGAAGTCCCGATAATTCGACGGGAGTTTGCATATTGATTGGCGTGGGGACTCGATCCTTGGACCTTGGGGGCAGGCAACACTCCCTGTTCCACCATGTTTAGTATTGTCAGCGTGTGACTGCGTTCCAGGCTTCCAATCTTCCTTTTTCTCAACAAGGCATTTCGGTTTCTCCTGGTTTTTGCCGTGGTTATGTATGGCAAACTGCACAACGTCAGAAGCGAGAAAGAAGTTGAAAGAAGTTGGCCCGACTATCTCCAGAATTACGAAATCATGATGAACATCCGACAGTGGCAAACGCACGTGGCAGCGCCGAGCAGGGGGTAACCTTGGAAGTTATTAGTCGACAGTGAACGCCCTCTAAAATAGTCATAAAATAGTCACGAGAGAGGGTCCTGGCCACGGAGCGGTTCTTCTTACTGGCGGCCGTTGGGCTGGAGATGGAGTCCTCATCCTAATAAGTAGTAAGCGGTGACAAAAAAATGGGGTAAAGAAAGAGAACAGGAGCGGGGATTATCGCAAGACAGAAAGAAGAAGCATTTCAGCAGCGTTACAGGATTGTTTACCATACGGCACGGCATTCGATAACCCACATCCATGGCAATTAGCCATATGGCAATAGGATTGTTGGTTACGCACTGACACTGATCGTTCACCCGGGCTGAGAGTGCGTGTGGCACCCATTCCACGGGCGCTGGATCTCACGCCAAAATTTGACAATGCGACGTGAAAGGCTGAAAGCCCCTGCATGAGCTGGAGGGAATGGACTTGCTAGCAGGCGATCATGGCCACGTTTTGCAGCTGAATGAGCCAGCAACCAGCATGGTTAATAGTGTAATAGCCTGACAATAGTTGAGGAGTTGTAGATATCCATGTGCTGTAAATACCGTTACCGTTCTGCAGAGGTAACTATGTGCAAACATGTTGGTGTGGGCGGATTGCGGAGTGACTTCTGCTTCCCGCAGCCCTGCGCCGGCGCCCGTGGTTCCTGGCAAAGCGGCGCCCATCGTGGCCAGCCCAAAAATACAGGCTGACCATACATATTTACATACCGTACCGCCAGACTCGCCCACCCGAAACGCCCCAGCCTTGCAAGTCAGACTCAACCTCTCCCTCTCTCTCTGTGTGTCTCTGCTTCTTCCTCTCCCCGCGGCCACAGACAGACTTGACTTGATCTTTGCTTTATCGAGCCATCCAGCACCTCTTCCCCCGTGTCAGCACACCAAGCCTCTGCTTTGCCGCGAAAATTGGGCGACAATCTCCGCCTCGTGCACCCAACCAACATCGTCGATTCTCCTCCCTCCCCTCTATGTATGTTGTCCAACCTCTCCCATTTCTGGCGTCTCGCCGTCGATCAGCCACTGCATGAACGATTCATTAGTGTCTCCTCCTGGCGTTGTCCATCGCCCACTTATCACTTCCTTGATTTGCTCTCCCTCGCCCGCAGCCGCAAACAACCCGCCTGCATATTCACCAAGGACAAGGCTTTGCTAATCCGTGACACCAGACTTTCCCAATTCTCGGTCACTGACGCAAGGCTTCGATCCGGGCCAGTGCTCCTGACTTCATTCACTCAAATCACTACGCTCCCGTATATAACTACCACCCGTATCCCTGCCCAGCGGCCGTTCTGCTGCTGACTCTTGCCAGAACATACCCTCCCCTCCGTTTCCATGGCTAGACAGCACTCTCTGGAATCCCAGCGGCCAATTATGGCTCCTTCTGTATGCTTCTCTCAAATCCCTCCTTTTTGCTATGCATACTCCCTCCGGCCCTTGAACAGGGGCTTCCCTTCGCCGCGTTCTGCACTACAATCGAAAAACAATACTGAGTGTCGCAATCAACCCACAAAACAGGTCTCTTCGCAGCGCAACTCCCAGCGCTTCTCCACAATCAGCGGGGCCGGCTCTCTTGCCCTCTCCGACCACACCGTCTCCAGCTCGACGACTGGAGACAGCCGCCTGGCCGAAATCAAAGAGCTTGGCGAGGGATTGGAGCGTCTGGAAAACAAACGCCTGAGCCAGCAGCGATTCGTGCCCACGCCCCAGAAGACAGATGATCTCAACAAGCTTGCGCTTGGAGCCAAGGTCGAGCGTGCTTTGGGACGGAGAATGTCCAGCCAGGATGCCGTTATGCGCAAGCCAGCCACGATAGACGAGAAAAAGGCCCTCAAGATGGAGGCGGGATCCTAAACCGCGTCTTTCCTGAACAAACAATACCCGAGTATATCTCATGTTAGGAGAACTGGCCTTGGATATCATTTATTTTTGCGTTTTACTGTGCCTGTTTATCTATTTCATATTTTACCGTTGATTCATTCCGTCGCCGCTCTGTCCCGTCATATGTTTTGTTCTGCCCATCCCTGTTATTTTTCTCTCTTCATATTTATGATCACCTCTCGTCGTTTATCTTCTAATTTGGGCGTTACACGGCATGGATGATCCTGCACATATCGATCTGAATGATTGGCCTTTCTATGGTTTTTGTTTTATCTCCTACTGCATTATCCCGATTCCCTTGGTGCCATGTCATGTTTTTTATCAGCTTACTGATCCCACCCGTGTATGTAGATGTCATATTTTTATTGCTGATGCTGTTCTCACTCAGGGCATTAAATCTAACCTCTTATTTTTTATGTGTTGACATGCATTTGTTTCTTTATATTCCAAAGTGACATGGCCATCATCTGATTGAACATTGTCTGTACAATGAAATGGGATGCGCCTCCTAACTATAACCTCTCAAACCTCCGCTTTCAATGCCGCTCACTATTCCCAAGATATTAATATCCGATCAACAACAAAACCTAACCTAGATAGTAAATCAAGACCAAGCCTGATGAAAGAAAACAGGCGTTCCTTTATCTCAACATGGAAAAACGCAGGGGAAAAAAGCTTCAATCGTTTATCACACCGTCTGCGGGGATATACTAGGAACAGGAACAAAAGAAGCATGCAGCCGGTATACCTGCAGAAGGTTTAAGGGGGGGGATTAAAGATAAAACAAGGGGTTGGATATAGATAGATAGAAAAGAACATGTGTTTCTGCAGAGTAATTGGCTGGTTATTTATTTATTTGGGGGAATCCAGCAATGTTTTCTTCAGTTGGCCATGCCAGGCCATGTGGAGGTGGCGTGGGTGTATTTCAACAGGTTTGGTGGCAGTGGATGGAAGAGAACATAAAGAAAAGACCACACAAAGACATGATGCTTACTGTGTGTGTGAAGAGTAGGTAAAGAATTGATGGGCGTTTATTGATTAAACAAAATCTGGAATAGCCATAGATTAATATAAATAAGTAGAGAAGTGTAGTCACTGTATTTATTTCGCTGTGGTTGGCCTGATTTGAGCCGCACACCCAACAAGGCAAAATCCGCTTCATTTTTTTCCTCCTCCTCGCTTCTTCTCAACAACAACAACCAACAACAACCCGTGCTTCACCACCACACTCCCCTCTGTCTCCACGCATAACTGTCTATTCTCACTGCTCTTCTCTTCCAT
Source organism: Emmonsiellopsis sp. PD_5 (assembly GCA_032988985.1). Taxonomy (NCBI): domain Eukaryota; kingdom Fungi; phylum Ascomycota; class Eurotiomycetes; order Onygenales; family Ajellomycetaceae; genus Emmonsiellopsis; species Emmonsiellopsis sp. PD_5. Next base: position 188,464 of record JANTQI010000047.1, read on the forward strand.
CTCTTCCATCTCTTCTGCTTGACATCCTCTGTCTCCCTTTGCCCCGGCTTCCTAGCTCCATTTTTCCTTGCTTGCTGCAGCTCCACGACGAACGAACACGCGAACACGTCCCCTCCCCTCCCAGGCTCCTCAAAAGTTACTTGATTCTTCGATATCTCTCTGCGTGTTGCAGCGTCTTCTCTTTGCGATCCTGTGTACATTTTAGACGTACATCGTGAGTTGTCCCTGGCCCTCGCCCTCTGCGCACTCGCGCCCTTCCGCCAACGTCGGCCAACGTCGATCAACATGGAAAACATTAACCAGAGCTAACCTCCCCCGTGTCCGGACAGCTTTTTTTTCTTCGCCTGCTTCCCTCTCTAATACCGGCTGATCTTTGGTGTTTCCTTGGATCTGCTTCTCATCTTCTCAATCCTCGTTCTTATTAGACTTCAATTCTCACTTCAATTCTTACCGAAATACCCCATTTTTTCTTACCTCAACATGGCCGCCGAAACCACCAATCCTGCTCTTGTCAACGGAACCTACCACCATCACCAGCCAAACCCTTACGCCGCCGACGCCTATAACCCCTCCCACGCTGCTACCAACAGCACCTCCTCTGCCAATTATAATATCCAGCAAAACACCGCCCCCGCCCAGCACTCTGAGCCCAAAAACGACATCCCCAAGGATGAGGTTGGATGGTTCTTCGTTGAACAATACTATACCACCCTTAGCCGCAACCCCGAGAAACTACACCTTTTCTATTCCCGGAAATCCCAGTTTGTCTCGGGCGTGGAGGCAGAGAAGGTGACCGTTGCGGTTGGCCAGAAGGTGAGTGCAATTTTCCTATTGTTCCTCCTGGATAGTGCGCTGGTATACTAATGCGACGTTCGTAATCTAGGCTATCAATGAACGGATCAAGGAACTCGACTTCCAGGACTGCAAGGTCCGCGTCTTGAACGTCGATTCTCAGGCTTCTTTTGATAACATTTTGGTTTCCGTGATCGGTGAAATTTCCAACAAATCTGAGCCTTCGCGGAAGTTTGTGCAGACTTTTGTGCTGGCTGAGCAGCCAAACGGATACTATGTCTTGAATGATATTATCCGGTACTTGAACGATGAGGATGATGAGGCCGTTGTGGAGGAAACCCCAGTGGAGGAAACGGCGGGTGCTGTAGAGCCTGTACACACAGCTTCTGAGCAAGAGGCGCCTCCACAGGAAGTCGCTGAACGCCAGGCCGACAATGAGGTCGCGGCTCAGGAAATTTCCGAGAAGCTCGAGGAGGTTACTATCAATGGTGACACGGCCGCGGAAGCCAAGGAAGAAGCTGCAGAAGAAGCTGTCGAAGAGCAACAACCTGCTGCCCCTGCCCCGCCTCCCGCTGCTGTGCCTGTGACCCCTGCTGCTGTCGAGGCTCCCCAAGCTGAGAAGCCCAAGGAAGCCGAGCCAGCACCAGCTGCTGCTGCTGCTCCACCCAAGGCCGCTGCTCCGATCCCAGAAAAGGAGCCCGCCGCTCCTGTTAAGCCAGTCGCCATGACCTGGGCATCCATTGCATCCACCCCTACTAGTGCCCCAGCTGCCGCAACGGCTGTCGTTACTCCAGCGCCACCAAAGGCTGCTCCAGCCGCTCCCCAACCTGCTCCTCCTGCCCACACTGCCGACGACAACGTTGCCACCCAGTCTTCTTCCAGCACCGGCTCTGAATGGCAAACCGCTGGCGGAGATCACAGCAGAAGACAGGCTCGTCCCCAGTCCATCTCTGGCCCGGAGGAGAACACTCGCGCTCTCGTAAAGAACGTCAATGAGAAGGTTGATGCAAGCCTCCTCAGACAAGTCCTGTCCCGCTTCGGCAAGCTCAAGTACTTCAGCGTCAACAGACAACAGGTATGCCCCGCCATTCGATTTCCTTGTTCAAAGCGCAAACGACTAACTGAATTTCTATAGGGTACCGCTTTCGTTGAATTCGGCGACGTAGCCGCCCACAAGGCCGCCATTGCCGCCAATCCCCACAAGATCGGAACTGAGGAGGTTTCCGTCGTCGACCGCCGCCGCCCAGGTGGCTTCGGTGGAAACACCGGCTATGGTTCCGGCAGGGGTGGACCAGGCCGTGGCCGTGGCGATAGCCGCTCTGGCAGCCAGGGCCGTGGTGGTTTCCAGGGTGAATCTGGCCGCTACACCCCCCGAGGCCGCGGGGGCAACGTCACTCCCAAGGGCCGCAGCCAACCACAAGCTGTATAGATGAACCATATGTTCACCCGTGTGTCCCACCTACATTACCTACCTACCTATCCACGTCCTTAACCACATCTTATTAACGCCGACAAAAACCCATCTATCTCATCTAATGGAGGCCCTCTTCTGTATTTCCCCCCCAAGCCTCACGCCTACCAACCAGCATATGTGTACTATCTCTCCCGCATTTTTCAAATGCCAATGTTCAATGTTCAATGTTCAATGTTTTATCTCCAAGTGACCCCGAAATGCTCCTTTTTTTTTACTTTTTACTTTGCCTATCTATCTAACGATGTCCATCAAGCCCCATGACGCCTTTGTCCGTTATTTTTCTTTTTTCACCTTGTCCTTGTCCTTGTTTTTTTTACCAAGGTTGCGACGTCAGTCTCCTTTGTGTTACATGTCTCGCATTTGTTAGCGGTCGATTGGAAAAACAAAAAAGAGAAAGAAAAGAAAAAGCTCCATTACTATCTATTTTATTATTTCCTTTCCTTTTTCTTTTCTTTTTCTTTTCAACTAAATTCATTTCATCATCTCCATCTGCGTGCGTGCGTTGCATCTTATTGTCTTTGCTTTGAAAACCTCATTTTATTTTATTTTATCCAGGTTGAGTTGAGTTTTCAGTTTAAGTTAGATAAAGATTCTCTTTCTTTCTTCTTTGCCTCTGTATTCTATTCTTGATAGTTTTCTTTTTGTTTATTGTTATAATATCTCCGTTTGGTTTTCCCCTTGTTTTCTTTTCTTCTTCATTTCTGAGAACCCTCTTATACCTACCTACCCGCCCACCCAACCCGGTTTACGGGTAGGGTGGGGGGTGGGTAGTCCTTTTTCTCGTTCGTCACGAGTCAGTTCCAGTTCCAGTTCCAGTTACCTTTTTTATCTTCTTAAATTAGCATAGCATAGCATGTTTTACAACGGGGGAAGATGAAGAGAAGAGGGAGGGAGGGGGAGAGAGAAAATTATCTCACTTTAAGGCATTTTATTATTGTTAGTTATATTTATTTTTCCTTTTATTCCCCTTTTTTACCTAATTTGTTTAGTTTAGTTGCCCTGATGCTATTTTGTTTATCATTGCTGTTTAGTTTCTGTATACCATACCATAACTGATCTTTCGCCGTTTTTTTTTTTTTTTTTTTTTTTTTTAGGAAAATTTTTTTTTTTTTTTTTTTTTTTTTTTTTTCCTTTAGCGGTGGGAAAAGTTTGACTCTTGTATTTCTTTCTTTCTTACCGAAGTCTAAGTACTTACGCAGATACGAAATGAAATGAGTTTACTTTAATATAATCAATCATCCCTAGGTAGGGACTGGGGAGAACGGCGCGGAAACGGTTCAAGCCCTCAAAGGGACCAAGGTGCTTATTGGAAGACATGGAAGAGCCTACCCCCCCTCTCCCCCAACAGGGGACTGACTGATGCATGGGAAATTAATGGTCAGATGGTTAGTGGCAGGCCACTATATCCCCTCCCCTAAGAACCAGAACTGCGATAGGCAGCTTGCGTACATTGAGATTTATGTATGTGGCTGGGCTTAGATAAATATAAGGCGGCAGGGAGCAGCAGAGGGCTTTTGATTCCCTGATTGATACCCACCCAGTCCTGGTGGATGGGCATCATCTATCTCCCTCCTCCCTATATAGGGAACCAAACCCTATGAAACAAAAACTGTAAGCAAGCTGGATAATAAATAGCACTGAGAACCAGAGAATTTCAATTTGAATTGTATTGAATTGAATTTGCATTACCATCTGCACCAGCTAAGTAAGTTTCTTAAGAAAAGGAAGAACACCAGAAACATTTCTCACACGCAAGGCCTTAACTAACGCCATCAGGCAGATATTAGAACACGCACCACCCACGACGGACAGCAAGGGACGTAATGTAGAAAGCATAACATAATACCATTTCAGCATCTCAAATAGTAAAAAAAAAGACTAAGTTCCCAAGGAAATTCATTCATTAATTAAAAAAAAGGAAAACACATAGGAAACAAGTTCAACAACATAAGAAAAGATAAAGAAAAAAACAATTAAAAAAAAGAACAACCGCTAATGTTGCCTTTTTCTTTTACACTTTTTTTTCCTGCCTTTGTCAAAATCATCTCATCGTTCACACATTCCATTTCCATGCGCACACATCTAGTCAACCTCCTCCATGGCGCTCTCGCCCGCAGCCTCAGCGGGGACGGCCTCATCGGCCTTCTCCTCGGCGGTCTCGGCCTCCTCGTCGACGTTCAGTCCGAGAGAGACGAGCTTGTGGATGCGCTCAGCAAATCCGGCAGGCTCCTCAATGGTGAATCCAGAGACGAGCAGGGAAGTCTCGAAGAGGAGCTGGGTGATGGACTTGACGGTGCGGTCGTTCTCACCATCGGCCTCGACCTTCTTCTTGAGCTCCTTGATGATGGGGGACTTGGGCGAGATCTCGAAGGTCTTCTTGGAGGACATGTACGAGCTCATCGAGGTATCGCGAAGAGCCTGGGCCTTCATGATACGCTCCATGTTAGCGGACCAGCCGAACTGGCCAGTACGGATGGCGCAGGGGGCGCCGATGAGCTTGTGCGAGACAACGACCTTCTCGACCTTGTCGCCGAGGACGTTCTTGAGGCTCTTGGCGAGACCCTCGTACTCCTTCTCCTCAGCCTCACGCTCCTTCTTCTCCTCCTCGGTCTCCTCAAGCTCGAAGTCCTTGGTGATGTCGACGAGCTTCTTGCCATCGAACTCCTTGAGCTGGGTCATGGCATACTCATCAATGGGGTCAACGAGGAACAGAACTTCGAAGTTCTTCTCCTTGAGGGTATCGAGGAAGGGAGACTTCTGGACAGCCTTGAGCGACTCGCCGGTGATGTAGTACATCTGCTTCTGGTGCTCTTGCATGCGGGTAACATAGTCGGCAAGGGAGGTGGTCTCATCGCCAGACTTGGTGGAGTTGAAGCGGAGGAGCTTGGCAAGGGCAGGGCGGTTCTGGGCATCCTCGTGGATACCGAGCTTGATGTTCTTGCTGAAGGCAGAGTAGAACTTGTCGAACTGCTCGCGGTCTTCGGCGATCTCGTTGAAGAGCTCGAGGGTCTTCTTGACGATGTTCTTCTTGATGACCTTCATGATCTTGTTCTGCTGGAGGGTCTCACGAGAAAGGTTGAGAGGAAGGTCCTCAGAGTCGACAACACCCTTGATGAAGCTGAGCCACTCGGGAATGATATCAGTGGCATCATCAGTGATGAAGACGCGGCGGACGTAGAGCTTGATGTTGTTCTTGGTCTTCTTGGTCTCGAAGAGATCGAAGGGAGCGCGCTTGGGCACGAAAAGGATGGCGCGGAACTCGAGTTGACCCTCGACGGAGAAGTGCTTGACAGCAAGGTGGTCCTCCCAGTCGCTAATGGAATGTTAGTTCATATTCAACTTTTAGGAATAGCAGGGAAATCTTACTTGGACAGGGTCTTGTAGAAGGAGCCGTACTCCTCGGCAGTGATATCAGCAGGGTTGCGGGTCCAGATGGGCTTGGTCTTGTTGAGCTCCTCCTCCTCGATCTTGCTCTCCTTGACCTTCTTGGTCTTCTTCTCCTTCTTTTTCTCCTCCTCATCATCGACCTCCTCAACCTTGGGGGTCTTGTCATCGTCCTCCTTGACCTCCTCCTCCTCAGCATCCTCATCGGGAACCTCCTTCTCAGTCTCCTTCAGGACATGGAGGTAGATGGGGTAGGAGATGAACTCGGAGTGCTTCTTGACGACCTCCTTGATCTTGCTCTCGCCCAGGTAGTCGGTCTGCTCCTCCTTCAGGTGGAGGATGATCTTGGTACCACGGCCAAGGGCTTCACCCTCGGTGTCCTGGGTGAGAGTGAAGGTGCCACCAGCACTGGACTCCCAGACGTACTGCTCATCATCGTTGTGCTTGGAAACGACAGTCACCTTATCGGCAACGAGGTAGGCGGAGTAGAAACCGACACCGAACTGACCAATCATAGAAACATCGGCACCAGCAGTCAGAGCCTCCATAAACTGCTTGGTACCGGAGCGGGCAATGGTACCCAGGTTGTTGACAAGGTCCTGCAATGGGATTGTTAGCGGGGAATCAGCTCGAGAATAGCTATGGGGAGATACATACAGCCTTGGTCATACCAATACCGGTATCGCGGATGGTAAGGGTCTTGTTGACGGAGTCGGGGATGATGTCGATGCGGAGATCCTTGTTGGAGTCGAGCTTGCTGGGGTCGGAGAGGGCCTCATAGCGGATCTTGTCGAGGGCATCGGAGCAGTTGGAGATGAGTTCTCGCAGGAAGATCTCCTTGTTGGAGTAGACGGTGTTGATGATGAGGGAGAGGAGCTGAGAGATCTCAGCCTGGAACTCGAAGGTTTCGGACATGGTTGCGGGTATTCTGGAGAATAGTTAGCCTGTTCTTTACACACGCTGAGCCAGAGGATTGGGGTTCAGACAGCAGTTCTTGATTTAAGCTCAGAACTGCGGTGTCTGGGGGTGGAGGGGGGTAAACAGTCGCAAAACACAGGTAACGGGGCAACAAAGACGGCAGACACAACCACTTACAGATTGGGAGATATAGAGACAGAGATATCAGAGCTGGCAGCTAGAGACAGAGGATAGGATGTGGTGAGAGGAGACGGTGTGGTGGGAGAGAGGTTGAGAGAGATGTTGAGAGAAGAAGAGGAGGTTGAGAAGAAGAGGGTGGTGGAAGGGCGAAGAATTAAAAGCGGCCCAAAAGGGAAAGTCTGGAGCTGGCAGAAAAAAAAGCCACTAAGCGAATCTTCCAGGAATTTCCATCGCCTGCCTGCGCTAGCCGCTTTGGGACATCTCTCTCCTTGCCTGTCTGCTCCCTTGTCTGCTGCCTTCTCCCAGCAGCAGCATCACCTCTAACTGACCGCCAGCAAGGATATCCCATCCATGCAAAACATCTACACATCAACTCTCCGCTCCTCTAAGCTAATATCTAGACATCCCCAGTTAAGATGACAATTGATCGCGGAGAGGGAAAGATGCATCTAGAACGTTCCACGTGCAATTCCCCCAAAAGGGAGACGGCAAACCCCAGAGCTGGAGAGAAACATGCAACATGCAGGCATAGATGATAGCAGTGGACAGCCAACTCCTATCTCCCTTTAACCCCCTCAGCTTTAGCCAATGAAGTATGCAACTGCCGCCATCTTGATCGAGATCTAGGCTGGGCAGATTCACAACAACCATGCCAACAGCTACCTACCAAATAGACAGATGAACGTTCGTTTGGAAAACATCAATATCTCCTTTTCCATCTGTGTCCTAACTAAACTAACTGCTCATATTATGTATGCTATTATAACTCACAAGGGTGAAAAAGAATCGAGCGGGCTAAACAAATAGGTAGCATTGACTTGAAAGTCAAGGGGAGGATGTAAATAAACAACTATTCAATTCAATTGCCCCATCCGTGCGCCTTTATACTCAAAGATATGCGGATCCGCCTGCTATGTAAAATGATAGAATAAGTGAGAGAAGAAATCATCCCTGACAGACCAGACCAGACCCATGTAAAGTAAGTAGCGTCATAAAAATGTTGAAGCAAAGCGAACCCCATTACCCAACCTCCCATAACTCATCTCATGTCGTCGTTTACATAAAATACTTTTTGTAGAAGAAAAAAAAAAGGGGGGGGGGAACAAACCCCAGGAAAAAGGAAATCAATCAATCACTCCCCGCTAAGCCACCCCATATTCCACTCCGAAACACCATGCGACGTAAACCCCCACGCCTTCGCAATCCACAGCGCAAGCCCACCCACAACCCCAACACTCCCAATGACCTGCACAAGTATCCAGCCTCGCCGTTTGATATCATCATTCCACCGGATCAAGCCCAGCGGATCAACGGAGCTTATTTCCGCCACGCGGTACCTGACCTTCTGCCCATCCGGCCGTCGAACAATGACGCTCTCACCCTGGCCATCAGCATTCGTCCGGAACCGAGGGAATCCTGGCGTCTGGCTTATCGGAAGCAATGTGCCATCGGATACGCACTCTCCCAATCTCTCAGTTAGCCATACCGCCCGCTCGCCACGGGCTAGAGATTCATATCGTTCCCGTTCGTTTCGCATGCTCTGTTGTAGGTCTGATGCCCATTTTGCAAGCCGCACGCGCGCCATGTGCTCCTCCCGCTGTGTGTGGTCGGCAACTCGAGACATTACATATCCCGGTGGCCCGCTTTCGGCTCCAGGATATGGCACTAAAACCTGCGAGGGGGAGACTGAGGATAGTGGGGATGTAAATTGAGAGGAGTCGATACCAGATATTCCTGATTTAGAGCTCGGGGCAGGCGGGCCTGCGGGGGGAGGCTTATGCCATATACATGTTTGGGCCAGTTTTTTCGCTGCCAAATGTCGCAACCATGCCAGATTATCCCGGTCAAACAACTTTTCAAGCAGCAAGTTCAATTCTGACGGGACCAACGGCTGCACATAATCGGGGCTCATCAAAAGGCTAGCGTCCATGGTCTCGTCATCGTTAGAGTTTGCGGAAGAAACGGCGAATGGTAGGGATGGGGTAGCGTCATTATCAACATTGTCGGCAGGGTCTCCAAATAAAAATGGTCGGACCCCTGCATCGCGAGCCTGCGAAAGGAACAGCCGTTTCAAGGATGGTATTTGGTTTGGAGATAGGAGGTCGGCTTTAGATATTAGGGGAATTACATTAGTATATTCCGATAGCTTCCGGATGGATGATATATCCGTCGTGATGGTTTCTACCTAAACGTCAGAGCAGTTCCTTTCAAGCAACACGGGGGATTAACATACTTTCTGAAATTAGGTAGAGTATGGCATCCACCTGGGAACCTCCATTCCCACTCAGGAGGCCCTGAATGTCGCTATTGGCCGAATCCATAGCTGTTGTAGCCCTCCGGAACTGCTGAGATAGGTATTGGACTATACGCTCAATGTGATCCGCCGGCCCCATGGTTCCGTTGGTAGTATCAACGAAACAGAGGTTTCTCTCGAGAACAATGTCACCCGTACTTTTGCGTCTTCGAAGAACTCTTGAATCTTCAAGGTCCGACCACCAAGATGGGTATGGCTTTGTACTGGCATATATTTCGGTAATCGACGTTGGTTCTGGCGCAGATCTAGGTTGATACCCCTTCTTATGTCGTGATTTTCCCGCTTTCTGGCGGTCTATATGCGAAGAATTTCGACAAAGCGGGTCGACATGCACAATATCCTCGAATATCTGGACGACGGATTTGATAAGTGATGTTTTGCCAGAGCCTATATTCGCATTATTAGTTCTCCATGCTCAAAAACATCATCTCCCAGCCTAGTTTCATACCTGCAGCACCAGCAAGGAGGATCTTAAACCTCCCCATGGATTTTCCTTTTTCAGTGAATGGTCGACGGCTGGGCATTTTTATACTCGGCATTATAAGCTGTGGGGTGCTATCTTGAACCCCAGACGAGTCTAGAAACCCATCCTCATTATCGGACCCCATCGGCTGACTTATAGCTCCGTCCGGAAGTGACATTTCATCGGATGGCCGAAAAGACCGTGTAGATGTTGACTTTGGACTGCTCGGGAGTGAAGACGGTTCGGCGGGTGAGCCAAGTGAGAAAGGCGTTAGGGGGAGGGATGTGGGTACGTTTGAGGGAGTTCGACTATGTCTGTGCTTCTCAGGCGATGGACTACTCGTTCTTTCTAGGTCTGCCTCCTCAGCAACCTTTATCGCCGTCGTCCTCCGTGGGAAATGTGTAGATAGGGTGCTATCATCAATATCCCCATCAATCCGAGAGCTCAACTCATCCGCTGAGATGGCCACTCTGGGAGCTTCGGTCGAGGCGGCTATCGAGTCGTTGAGGCTTTGTACGCCATACGTACTATCTGTAGGATCATCAGTTGCAGTAGTTTGTGTAGTCTGTGAAATCTCCATGTTGCTATTCCGAGCTAGAAAGAAGGTCTCCGGTGAACCATGGCGACCATCAGCTGGGGAGGAGGAGGAGGATTTGCGGGGTCGAGCCACGAAAGGGTCGGGAACGACAGGCCGCATAGCTACGGGTTTGGGAGAAGGCTATCCGGGAGGACAGTGGGGGTGTGCATCTGGCGGAGAGGGAGCTTAGAATACGCAATGCAAAGCCAGGCCAAAGAGAACAAGCTTGTCTGATGGAGGTTGTCTATCCGTCGATGCTTGCAGGGGCGTGGTTGATATGGTTGATATGGCCAGACGGTGAGTAAGCAATCATGTGCAGCTGGCTAGCTCCGTGGGGTCCCCGCGCGGGATGATGATTGATGACCTCATCCTCTCCAAGCTCAACCTCCTCGATCTCTGCTTCCAACCACCACAAACAGTGCCGTTGCTGGCTATACCGGACTATACCTGCTTGATGCGTTATGATTATACACCGAACTTCATAGGCCCTCCCGCTGTCTGTTCTTCTCTGCTCACGCTCACCTTTGCCACGCTAAAACACCCAACCCCGCAAATGCTTAACACGGCCAACGCGACGCGAGTCGTAAACAAACCCACCCGCCCACAACGTCAAGCTCCGTCGTCAATTTGTTTCCCACATCGAGGCCGGGAAATGCCAACCTCCGAGTCCCCTTTGCAGTGTTTGATATTTAACGAGTCAGAATGATATGATGACAGCTTCAACTGCAAGGACCATAGTGGCCTCGCCTGGTGAGGCTGGTCGTTCTCCAACTCCGCATTGAAATTGTAATACGGGAACGGATTGCTGATTGTATCCTTATTAATTAGTTTCCGCTACCATATCCTGAGATATCATTGTTCTCTGGACTTGTTGTCCTGAATCTGGCCTTTTCGTTGAAGATATAATACACCTTCAAAACGTTGCGTTATCTGGCCCCTGGACGATGGGCGATGCTTTGTTATTATATGCCACGCTGAGCCATGGCTACATGAGTAGAATCTTACCCAGTTGGGCAAGGGAAAGGATATTCCCATTCCCCCATGGTGACTGCTGACATCCGCGGTCTAGCAAACTTCACCCCTGGGATATATTTACAAAATGTGGTGGCCTTGTCATGCTCTCTCTATTTATGTTTCTCTATATCAGAGAAAGAAACTACGGGATTTTTTCTTGTTATCTTTTCGCGGCATTTGCAGCTTCGGCCAGTCCAATATAAAGCTTCTTTATACGGCACAGCTACTTATGCAGTCCCTGCATTTGGAAAAAGCGACTAATTGGCCAGAACAATATTTAGATGTTCATTACTGACTCTATTTTTATGTAGAGCATTCCGTTACCACTGCTAGTACCAAAAAAAAATTTACCCATGTTTGCCTGCACCGCTCCCAATATTATTGCATGGCTGAGGGATAAAGAAACAAATTAATTCCCCGACCCGTTCTGGACGTCAAATATGCGAACCGTGATCTCACACGGTTTACTACGGCACAGCTTTTTCTCCGAACCGGACGGAGTTGGAGAACAATAGACACAGTACCTGCATTGTCTCGTACATCGATATTGCATATTATGGGCCTTCCTCCACCGGATTATTGGTTCAATTCCAAGCATAGAAAATTGGCATCCTGGACGACTGCTCCGAGTTCTTTCGTGGGCCAACAATCGAAAATCACCTCGGTGTCATTTTTCTTCTTTCCTAGGATGGTAATACATAAAACACGACTCAGAGAATGCAAATGGCACTGTCCACCCTACACTAGCCAAACAACTGCATATCTACCGACTTGAAGGCATGATGCAAGCAACTATTGTTGTACTGCTATCCATGAGCAACGGACTCCTTACGAACCGTTCCCATATACATGAGGTGCATAACATATGTAGGTACGATCCAATATAACCCAACGGCCGGGGTCTAGCCTCCGGATTGGGACATGAGGTGATACGCCTTATTACTTTGCTATGAGCAGAAAAAAAGTACAGAATTCGACACTTATATAGCAGGCAGGAATGGCCTATATAAAGGGGCCCATCCCATTCTCATCAGAAGAATAATCATCTCGCAGCAAGCACGGTGATCGGTGCTATCCATACATAGCTTTCTCACGAGAAGCCCAGGCCCACTTATGCCGTCAAAATAAACCACCACACGACCCTCTTCTCATATTCACACGAAAATCAAAGCCATAAGAAAGATCCTCCGGCAGAAGCGTTACAGCCACTTCCACCACCATGTTCCTCTCCAAGCTCTTCCTCGTCCTCCCCCTCCTCTGCGCCAGCGTCCTCGCCATCCCAATAAGCGCGCAAGACGTACAAAACTCGCTGGAGAACCGAGATGTGGCTAGCGAACATTGCGAGCGAACATGCATGCCTAAACCGCCAAACTGTCCCGGATCATTTGTACGTTGTGACTTCCACATTCCGTATACCCATCGAAACGAACTTCCCCTATCCTATCCCCCCTTCCCTCACCTCACCACACAACAAAAAGATAGCTCCGCTAATAAATTGAATCTATAAATTATGAAAAATAGTATCAGAAAAATCGGCCGAATAAGAGGAATGTATGTACCCCCACTCTCCACTCCTGATTCCCACCCCTGACAATTTGAATAAATGGTTACTAATCCCCCCTATTAGCCACAATGCTGGACGTGCTGCAAGTAGCCATATATGGGGAATTGCTATTGGCTATGGCCTGGATGAAACGGCTTTGAGAATGCTGTTATGGTTCGTGTGGGGTGAAGTAAAGATGGAAGGGTTGTTGGGTTGGGAGAAAGAGGGGGGGAGAGGAGAAAGGAGGCGCAGGCGCCTTGGTGGCTGAATTATCTCCTTTTCTGTTTTCAAAAAACCGCTCATGCGGGCTTTCATTTTTTTCCTACCCCATTTCTCTCTTTGAATTTTCCTCTTTCCTTTGTATGGCGTGGAAGGAAAAAGAAAGGGAGGGAGGCTGTATCTAGAAATATTATGCTGCGAAGCGCATGGGCGAGGCGTGCTCTTAATAATAATAATAATAACAATCTTCATTTTATTCTCCTATTTCAGTCAGAGACTATATGCAGGAGACCCTCTCTTGCACTGACAGGCCAATCAAGAGACAGAATACATCCCAACCATTCATCTGGCAACCCTAAACTGAAGGTGTATGTATGCAGATATCTGCTGAGTAGTCTTTACTAGTTACTCTTGTTTACATCTATTAAAATTCCTTAGATAACTACTTCATAAGAATTTGTTGAATTTGGTAGGCCTTAGATGAGCAGTTTAATGCAAGGAGAGGCAGGGCACAGACTTACACTGGCATGATAGATGTAGCACTATAATTGCTGCTGGCTTTTCTTTATTCCTTCTCCAATATTCCCTCACCTCTATCGAAGTGGCAATTGGATTTACTATTACAGTCTTGAAAAGAATGTGACTCTCTACAGGAATGACGTTTCCAATTGAACAATCCTCATCTAGACATCCGTTTCAGCATTCCCCTACTAAACATCTCACAAAAACTCGTAGAATTGACTTCCGCCGATCTTGGCTGCCGGAAATAAAATAGTGATGAAGCAATTATTCCTGCCACCCACATGGCGTTATGCAATGCAGCTGTTCACGGTCCCACGCTGCACGCCACACGATCAATGTCATTGGCATGACATGACATTTTCTCCGATTCATCCCTGCCCGTGCCACGCATCTGGGAGCTCGTACAACCTTGCATCCTGTTAATGGTTTTATTATTAAATCTTTTGTGTGCCACATTCTGGAAACGGTTGCGGGCAAAAGGCAAAATGGGTTGGTTCCAGGGGCGAGCTGGGAGAAAACAAGATATGCTTTTTCCAAAACCCAGACGCAGGAGATGCATGGTGGAAATGGCTGAGAATTCCGAAAGCAGACTCCGAACATCGGTAAAGTTTAAAATAGCCATGTTGATGGCGTTCTCTGCCGGGTTTCTCACTGGTCGGGAGAAGGAGGGCTGCCCAAACATGGCAGCCAATCATCCGTGCGGGAAGATATCGTTAATGTAACCCTTGTCGCTTGTGAAAAGCGCATCGAGAAGGAAGTTCGAGCAGCGCGGAAGGAGGAGCAAAAGCGTCGAGAAACACCGCAAAACTGCTTGGCCATGTCTATACAGAAATGTTCAACGGTGGATGCTGCTTTCAGAAAACAATCTTGGAATCGCCCACGACCGCCCCACATCATGTGACTGGCGCGCAAAAACTCTGACTCCGGCCGCTGCCCCCACGCACCACGGGGGGGCGCCCGCACTGACCAGCCTAGCCCTAAGAACCTCTCCATCGCCAATCGCCGCAGGACGACATCCTCCGCCATCCACCACCGCCAACCACAACCACCGCGCACACGTCGTCCCCCCAGTGTCGCTTGGACTGTACCCCCCGACTCCAGCAGCCTTTTAGAGCTTCCTCTAACTAGCTGCCGAGTCCATACTGTTGCGCCCACATTGCTCGAGTCCCATTGCCCCGCCGCAGCCACCTGCGGCTCCCCCCGCCCGCTCGATTGATAGTCGTCTATCGGCTGTTTGCTGCTGTCTCTCCTGTTTCCTCGATCACACGGCGCTTGTTTCGCAGCTCAAAACTTCAATAATCGCAATGGAACGGGATAATTCGATGTCGTCGTGGCCCGAGAACCTGCCCGAGGACCTGCTTGTCCCAGTCACCGAGGATGAGGAGTTTTCCAAATATCTCGACTTTGATTTCAGCTTCTCCGAGCTAGACGCCGTCGCCAATTCGAGGAGCCAGCATGCCGTTCATGCCTCTGCCCCAGGCATCCCAACCACGATGCAGGGCGTTGAGCCTGCGGGAATGGACCACCACATGCAAGACACTTCCCAGGCTCCCAGTTATGACCCTGCTTTGCATCAGATGCATCATCATATGGAAATGCAAGGCATGGCTACGACAAATGCGCACATAGAACCCCAATATTACATGCAGAAACATCCCAATGCTGTCCCGCAGAACTATGTCCAGAGACAGTATATTCCCCCAACGCCAAACAGCGTTGAAATGCATGGCGGTATTCCTCAGAACCAGGGCCATGGTCTCACCAGGTTGAATACTGAGAGCCATCGACACTATGAACATTACGCAAAGCAAACCGATGACCAGGTACGCACCCCGTTACCACATTCGAGTCGGCGATGCAGTGACAAGAGACTAACAAAGTACATGATAGAGCGCCTTTACTCCTTCACTTTCGCCGGCAATGACGCCATTGGAACAACAACTCCGCCTTCCTGAATATACAGTCCCTGGTGAATATTTTACGCCACTCACATCACCAGCTCTAGAAGCACGAAACGCCAACAGCAACGGATATGTATTCAATACCAGCATCGCTCAAACTCCAGATATGGGCTTTGTTTCGTCTCCAATAGACGCGTGCCAGCTGCCATCCGCCTCCGCACCTTCATCTCCAGGACTCGTGCGGAAACAACGCCGGAAACCATCCTTTTCAGCACGAACTGGTACACGATTAGTTCGACAATCGCCCTCAGTTCGACCAATTAGTAGCCGGCGAAAGATGCAACCAAATTCATCAGTCCACTCAGAAGACGTCTCCTCTCAAGATAAACCATCAAACCGATTGTCAGTGAACCAGCTAGATGGCTATCGTCATCCGGGAAGCAATGAGAGCTCTGGGCAGGATTCCATTTCCCCAGAAGCACTTTCAGAGCCATTGATGCCACCGCCCGCACTTCCACGTTCAGCAAGATCACCCTGTATCGGAACACAAGAATCAAGGTCCGAGATAATAGCCAGGGAAGCCGCGACGCCTGCTACTTTGATGAGATTGCATAATCAGCCCACCGCGCAAACTCCAGAGAATCAATTCTCAGGAAGCGGAGGCTTCATTATCAATGAATATCCGGATGAGGCTATGGAGGATATTTCACTGCCCGAAGCTGCTTCCACCAATACCGAACTTGCTACCGCTTCGTCCGGGACGGTAGTGACGAGCATCGAAAAAACGCCAACGCTACCGGCAAGCCAAACGCCAAAGCCCAGGCCAACCAATGGCGCCCCAGACCGTCCAGGCTCTGGTTCTGTCACAGCCAGTCCACAGGTTGGTGCCATGTCGCCGGCTGGACCCGTTGGCGTTAAGCGGGCGGAATCTAAACCGAACGCGAGGATATCAAAGAAGCGGCAAAGTGTCAGCTCAACTCAAGCAAGTCCTGCATTACGGCCGAAAATCAGTCCTAGTATTCAACCATTAATTCGCGGTGATGGTGAGTCTCCGCCATTTCAGCTTTTACCCCTTTATAATCATTACTAATTATTTATTCTCGATAGGCATGAACACAGAGACATCAGCTCTTTACTTAGCCTCCAAATCCAACTATCAGCATATTCTCGAAGGCACTCTCCTGCCGGGCGTATCATATCCCAATGCACTAGCAGAAAACCTGAGCTCAAAACGGACCAATCATAAGCTAGCCGAACAAGGCCGGCGGAATCGTATAAATACTGCCCTCAAAGAGATCGAAGGCTTACTACCTCCATCCCTAATCCAGGAGACGGAACGTGCCGATAAAGCCGGGGATACAGCCAACGGCACCACTACCAAATCAGAAAAAGCAAACTCCAACCAAGCGATCAGCAAAGCAAGCACGGTGGAAATGGCAATTGTCTATATCAAGTCTCTGCAGAACGAGTTGTTGGAAACAAAGGAGAAGCTGAAAGTTGCCGAGTCGAAGCTTCTCGAGAAAGCTGAAAACGGGACAAACGGGACAAACGGGACAAACGGGACCACCAGGGAAGAAAAGCAATGCGAAAATCCTGAAGAAGCTACCACTCCCACTACCAGTTAAACGGCCGATATCCTTTTTCCAAAGCTGGATCATGGGTACTCTCCAGGCATTTCCCATTCTCCCACACCCATCTAACTAACGGCTTCCATGTCGTCTTTGCGAGTAACCTCATCTTGTTTCAACTTCTCTGCCTATATTTCTTCATATTTTACATACTTTATGTTTTTTTTTGCCTTGGCGATGTTTGCACCGACGGGCCATAGTAGATTTTTGTCCGCATGCAGCACGAGACCTTGACTGACGATATGACCCCCACTACCTCCGCTGTCCACCAACTGCGTTTCACGCCACAATTGATTTACCATGGAAAAGCTCGAGGGTCCTTTATTTCCTTTTCCCCCTTTAATACGGGATAAGGCGGGTTTGTGTTCTTCGCTTCCTTTTTTTTACATTTATTCTTACGGCTTTTGACGAAATGGGGGGGTTTTATCTAAGGACGGGAACATAACTGGGCGGCTGGCTATCTGATGCGATTTATTTTTTGGTGGTGCTTGTTCATTCTGTTTCTCTTATCACAGGACCATTGCTTCTTTTTTTTTCTTGTCAATTCTTTTTCCCTTATATAACATCTATACATATCTTTATCTCTACTAATCTTTTGGTGTCGTGCCCCTTTTTTTTCGGCCTGCCCCGCCCTATTAATGTTGCTTATTCTGGGGAAGATTGCACCTACCTACGTCTCTACCTATCTATGCTATATTATGCTACTATGCCTAGGATGTACAGAATGTATATACAACCTATATCCACCCAACCCATGGCTGGCTGGGTAGTCTATCTGTCTGCCATATATATACATACCTACAATGAAGGAGAACAAGAATGTCCTGTCTATCCGTTAGATATCCAACTCTGCCTCCCCTCCCCCATCCCTGAACCAGGTCACTATTTATAAACACAAACACAGCTACATAGATACAAAGATAAAGGTAGGTAGGTGGTAAAGGGACGGGGAAGGGGTATTAAATATCTCCAACTAGAAATCGTTTATATATATCCTATGCAGCTAGTTAAATACGCCGTAGCTAGGGAAGTAGTTATAGATGCAGAGTTTACTACCTAACCTATGTATGCCATGGAAGGAAGAGACAAGACCGAAAATCGGAATGAAATGGAACTATGGTATTGACATGCGGGTAGAGTTAAGTGAGTTAAAATCGTACGGGTGAAGTTAATATGTTATCTATCTATCTATTTAATCCCCCCGGGAAGAAAGAAAAAATATATATCCAATGCCCGGAATAGATAGACAGATAGATTTGATAGAGATGAAATGAAATGAAATGATAACCTAGTGGGCCGGAGAAAAAGTCTTCTCTCTATCCGTCGTTTCTGAACTCGCTGATATATGATCGATCGACATTCTAGTTCATTTGGGAGGGGGGAGCGGGGAGGGAGGCCAACTGGTATGTATGTATAAACTACCACCCCGTTGTTTAATAACGGGATTTCATAGCCTGAAGCCGCAAGCGTCCTAATATCCTACACCCGCGGTATTGAGGTGGTCATTCAATCTGAATGATTTGTTTCGTTTCGTTGGTATTCCGCGCCGTGGCGTGGGTGGTCAATTTCAAAAGGCTGGGCGGGGGCGGGATATATGTATGTATGTGCCGGCAACATTTACAATGCTGGCTGGCTACAATCTCGCCCGCTTTTCTGGCCTTGTCTGCCTATGTGGACCGCCTGTGTCGAAGGATTAACGAAAATGAAAAGATTACTAGGGATGAAGGCAGAGTCACTAACCAAATAGGACTGATAATGCAAGTATGCATTCGAGCAGGCCCGGGCTCGGACCTTTAGCTGGCTGGGTGGTATGGTATGGTATGGTGGGCTCTTTGGCCTGCATGGGAATATGGGTTTCGTTATGCCGCCTACCTATCCCTAGAGTATGTCGGGGATAGATAGGAAGAGGTGAAGCACTTCAAGTGGCCCTCTTCATGCACATGCCGATAACAACGCTGATATCATCCATCTTGCCTAAACCGTGATGTGTTAGAAAAGGGGGCTGATCAGGACTACTATCAGAAGGGGAGAGACACATATACATACCTCCCTCAATAGCCAAACCCTCATCAATCGCCTTCTCCATATACGGACTCTCCGCAAACGGATCCTGCGCAATATTCTTCGCAGCCTGCAGCAGCCGCTGCGCTACATAAACCATCTCCCCCCCAACACCAACACCCTTCTCACCCCCTCCTCCACCACCATCCGTAGCAGCAGCAACAGGACCAACCACCTCACCCCTCTCTCCACCCTCCCACTCCTCCACCGCATCCAACACAACCTTCAACACCTCATGCTCCCACAAATTATCCACCACCCCATCCGACACCGCAACAACAATATCCCCCACCCTCAACGGCACCTTACTCAACACAGCATGCTCACGCGGTCTATCCACACTATTCGTACCCAGCTGCATCGGGCAATCGAACCAATGCCACTGTCCCTCCGTCTTGAACACAACCCGCCGCTCACCGGGCCGGATGACTAGGATCTGGCAATCGCCCAGGTTGGTGACGTAGAGGAGCGGGGTGGGCGTGGGCTGCGCATTGTCGTCGTCGTTGATATCGTAATGGAGCAGCGCGGTGGTGCTCGTGGTGGTTCCTAGCCACTGGTTCGGCGACGAGGTGGCGTCGACGGTATATTCGTATGCGCGCTGGAGATACTCGATGGGATCCGGGGGATGATGGGTATGGGTATCCGTGACGTTCCGCTCGACTTCTAGAGCCCAGAAGTGGAGGATTAGGCGGGACCAGAGGCTGCGTAACCAATAATAAAATATAACATAAATTAGCCATTACTCTTCCATTTCGAGGTCTTGATTTTCCAAAAAAAAAGTAAATTCCTTACGCAGCATGTCCCTGACTCTTCGTCGCCCACGCGCCCACCCCGTCATTAACTCCCATGTAATTCTCCGATAGCAGAATCGCGTCGTCGCCATTCGTCAGCCCGCGCACGAGCTCCCCGTCGACCCAGGGCCGTTTATCCTGGCTGCGGAAATGGGTGGTGAGCGGGTCGGAGAAGGAGGTGGACGGGCGCGAGACAAAGGGCGGCGGAAAGGGGCGCGAGGGCCGCTTGGGACACAGCGCATAGCCGGTTTCGAAGCGGAAGGGGAGCGTGGAGAGGGGGGCTGGGGAGCTGGAGCTGGAGCTGGCTAGGTTTGGGGGTAGGGGGGTTGTGAGGCCGTAGGAGGGCGCGGTGGCGCGGTAGGTGAGGAGGCTGCGGCGGTGGAGGAGGAGGAGATATCTTGATGGTTTGGGGATAAGGGCAGGGCGGCGGACGGGGACGAGAGGATAGACCATGCCAGCGTGAGTGAGCCTGGGCCGGGGGAGGACGGGGTCAGGACATGTTGGATATATTGAAGAAGATGAAGATGGTGAGAAAGAGTTGGATAGACAGATATTGTTGACTAAATATATTTCAAGAGTCAGCTAGCTAACTAATAAATAGTTGGTCGTGTTTTTGTTTTTCCAGCCGGCGCTGTTTCTTTCATAAATAGGGGTCCATCTGGCATCAGCTACCGGAAAACATTGCTAGTCTCCGCTGAGCTCGCATCGACTTACTTACTATTTTAGTTGGCTGGTATGATATGATATGGCATCATATGAGACTGTAGCATCCATTCATTCCTAGTTTCAAGGTTTTAATTCAAGCCGATGCGGCTGATTCTTTGACCGCTGGCCTGACCACCCATGTAGTCAATATGTAATATATTATATAGCTGGTTACTCGGAAAATTGGGAAAATTGGGTGAAATAGATCTAGACTGACTCAATCCATAATTTTATGCAACTAAGCATTGGTTTTTTCTCTGTTTATTTTAAGGCGCTCCACTTGGCGCTAAATAGATCACAGCATAAATCCCAACCTCATCCCTATCACCATCCACGTCAGAGCATCATTAAAAGAAACACAATAATCACAACGAAAAATGATAAAACCCGACAGACTCAACAATACACACCCTACAACAACCCCACCATATTCCTATACCCCACAACCTCCTGATGAAAAACCTCCAACCCCCCCTTAACCTCCATATACACCTCAAAAAAACTCGTATCCCCCCTCACCTCACACAACCCCGCAAACAACGCCCCAGCCAACCTCGCACACCTCTCCGCAAAACCCCTCTTCCCATCCTCCCCATCCCCATCAACATCAACATCACAAATAACACTCATCCGCCCACTACACGGACACCGCCGCGCATTCCCATCTTTAATCGTACACTGCTTCGCGCACGAACAGTACCCGAAGCAGATACACAGCTCGTCGCGCACGTACTGCCGCAGCGTCCGCTTGCCTTCTAGCCGTCTGTGCTCGCCGACTGTCATGCCGTTGAGCATGGCGTAGGCTGCTTCGCGGTTTGCGGAGATGCGTCGTCGCTCGGTGTCGGCGAGGTGGGCGGCGATGGACTTCTTTGGCGGGTTGCGCAACCCTATGCGCGTGGGCGTGTGCTTGTCACTGCCATTGCCATCGGAATAGTCGCTATCGCTGCCGCCACTGCTGCTGCTGTTGCTGCGGCTGTGACTGTGGCTACTACTACTCCGCTTTGGCTGGAGCGCGAGATACTTCTCCGACAGCGTGGCGAGGACCATGCCCGGTGCATACTTGTAGATAGGATTCAACCCGCTCCACTGTGCGCGGAACTCAGAGTTTGGATCCGCGACGAGCCGCTCGATATGTCTCCGATACCCCAACACATCAACATCAACATCATGGACCTCAACCTCGTCCAGACTCCGTCGACGAGCCGCCGCGTACGCCTCGACGGCCCGCTGCACGTACTCCGCCTGGTGCTGGTGGATGATCTCGCGGTCCAGAAATCCGCAGATATCCTCTGAGCGCAGGATGCGCTTGCAGGCTTGGAAGATCATGTTGATGAGGGCTGGTTCGGGGAGGTGGTTGTCTGCTGCTACAGATGTTGCTGTGAGGTTGTTCTTGCGCAGTGCCATCTTGCGGATGTCTAGCTGGAAGCTCTCGCAGAGCTGGACGTTGGCGATTTCGATGTTGAGGCGGGCGTAGAGGGCGTAGTAGAGGTCTTCGACGGTGGAGAGGAGCTCGGTGGTGGAGTCCTGGTCCATTTGGGACTCGACGCGGGAGATGTGGAATTTTATGCCGGTGGGGGAGGAGTCGAGCTGTTTTATGTTCGGTATCTGTTAGCGGTTTTCTTTTTCTTTTCTTTCTATTTCTTGATATGCTCAAATGCAACATCGCGAGATGCTGCTTTTTCATTTTCTTCTCATTGGTACTAGTATTTCTTATACATACCTCAACCCCATACGCCAGCAAGATGGCAAAGATGAACTTTGCAATGCCGTAGATCTTGGAATACACGGCCACGACGCGGTCGCGCCGCTCCTTGATCTGCTGCATGGCAGCTTTCTCGTTGACGAGGTCTGATTTCATGACGCGCATGTGGCGGGATTCGAATGGGATGGCCATGGCTGCTGCCATTTCGCTCATCATGGTGGTGCGAGGGGTATTTGGTGAGGAATTGCAATTGCAATTGAATTGCAGAGGGATGTAGATTGTGATTGGGAACTTTGTGAAGAAGTTTGTGATGGCTGATTCCTGACAGATGATGGTGGTGTAGAGTAAGTGAGAGAGCGAGAAAGGGGGAAAGAAAAGAGCAGAGATGGGGATTAGGAGATTAACACAGCTCTCTGTCTACCTCCTCCCCAGCCCCCCGAGTGTCCCAGTTAACATTCACGCGCTGGTAGTGTTCAGATTCTCTGTTGTCTAGAGAGAACAGGGCGGGGTGGGGGGCTGGACAGCGGTGCGGAGTGAATGTCTACACAGGCTGGGAATATATAACCATCCCACTTCCCAGCTCCCCAGCAGCTCCAAAGCCAGCGTGGCCTACCTATATTCTATCCAGGATATATAGAAGGAAAAGCATACCCAGGGACACCAAGGACAACTCACCTCGCCCTACATATCTCGACCCCCTACCTACCTACCTAATGCCCTCAAGAACCAACCTGAGTGAGTACACGTTATATATATACCTAACCGACTAACCCCAACCAACACCAGCAATCCATTCACCATTCAATTCACTATTCACCCTCCCCAACCGCCCAACACTCCAGTCCCAACCGAATCAGCTCCCAGCCCCCCTTTTTCCCTGCCTGTCGATTCACTAATTAATACCAGCGGGAGGGGAGGGGGAATTGGGTGTATTTACGGGATTCGGTTTGGATTGGATTGGATTGGATTGGTTTGGGAATTGGAAGTTGGGCAGGGAGAGGACTTTATTATTATTACTGTAGGGTACAGATAGATAAATGGGATGGGAAAGGGGGCGGAGGGGGAGGGGGAAGGGTAGAAAGAAAGGATCTAGAATCTTTATACGTCATTTCCCTGGTTGGTTGTGATTTTTTTTGGGTGGGGGTGGAGGGGTAAGTAAAGGGGGTAGGTAGGGATTAGGTAAGGGTTAGGGGTTAGGGGCTAGGGGAGTAGAGAGATGAGGATTGGGAAGTTTTAAGAAATATATGTGTATGGATATATCAATCATGATATGATGGCAGGGAGAAACTGTACTGCTTAAATACTGGAGAATTATGAATGGGCATGCTCGTCAGACGGATGGATTCATGGGAGCTAGGAAAAGGGATAATTAGATTAGGGGGGATCAGGGGGTGGCTGGTTCAGGGAAAAAGAAACATATGGATGGATGGATGGATGGATGGATGGAGTATGTATACTGAAAGGGAAGATATGATAGAATAAAGAAAGAGAAAGAATAACATGCAAGTGCAGAAGGATTTTTTTTTTGAAGTACCTCTCATTACAACCACTCCATACTATGGCTATTGCTATGGCTATGACTCGAGTCTGACTATATGCTATGCACGGCAAGACAGAAAAAATAGGGCAAAATGAAACAAATAGAGGATAAGGGAACAAACTAACACCAAAAAACTCCCTGTTTTGATATCCATCCATCCAATGCACTCCATACATATTTTCCGATAAAGGAAAAAAATTGCAAGACAAAATAACCCGCACACATGGGGCAATAAATCAACCACCAAAAATCATACACAACACACATAGCACCCACCTATATAAACAATCAAAACACTCCCACAATCAATCCTCATCCGTCTCCGTCTCCGTCTCCCCCTCTTCATCCCCAACCTCCCCCACCCCCTCCCCATCCGCCTGACTATCCGTCTCATCCCCCCCCTCCTCCTCCCGATCATCCACCCCAGGAATCCCCCTCCACTCCAAATAATCCTCCACCACCCACCTCCGACTCCTCGGCAAATGATACGGATCAAACGGAAAATACGCATCCAGCTGCGGCCCCAACTCATCATCCGCCCTCGTCTCCCGCTCCACATGGCCGAACCGCGACTCCATCGCCAACGCCGTCAAACTACGGTACGAAGAGATGCGCAGCCGCTTATTCGTCTCGATCAGCGAGTGTACGTACAGGAATCCCAGGTGGCGGGAGAGGCGGTCGAATTCGTTGACGATTGCGGGCGAGCAGATTTTGAGCGGGTTGAGTTTTGACCAGACGGCGCGGCGGAGGACTTCCTTTATGGCGAGGGGGAAGGTGGCGTCGTCGAGGTCTATGTCGGAGAGTGGGGTGGTGCGGTCGCTGTCTAGAGCGGCGAGGGTGAGGTCGCGCCAGCGGAAGCAGAAGATGTAGAGTAGGGCTTGGGCGGTGGAGTAGAAGGGCCCGTAGCGGCGGAGGTCGGGACCGCGGCAGGCGGGCTCGTATTCGCCCTGGAGGTTCTCGAGGTGGGTGCCTAGGAGGTCGAAGACGTCGCGGACCACTTCGCTGGAGACGTGGGCGCCGCGGGCGACGAAGCTGGCGAGGTATGCGGCGGCGTATTGGCGGATGATTGTTGGGTGGGATTTGGAGAAGATGATTTGCACGCAGGCGGTGGCGAAGCGGTCGATGAAGATTGGGGAGGACTGGGAGTAGTGGAAGAGGAGGAACTGGGTGTGGCGGGAGCGGTAGGTGGGGAGGATGATGGTTTGGAAATGGGAGAGGAGGAGGTTATTGGCGTTTTCCTTTTCGGTGATTGTGCCGTTGGCGAAAGGGGTTGAGTAGTATTCGAATAGTAGGTCGATCATGTAGTCGATTTTTTGCTTGGTTTGGGCGCGTTTTTTGGCCTTTCGGACTTCGATGTCGGTGATTTCGTCGCTCATGACGGATTCGGCGTCCGAGTCGTCGTCTTCTTCTTCGTCCAGGGCGATGGCCTCAGGGGACATCATGGGGGGGAGATTGTCATCGTCTATATCCTCATCCGCCTCTTCCAGATCGACCTGGAACTGGACATCGATCTTCACGAGCTTCTCAGTTATGAGCGCAAGGATATCAGACCGCAGTTCAGGGGCATAGTCGATGATCTTGATAATATTGCGCGTATAGACAATATGCGCCTTGGCAGTGTCCGTATCGTGAGGGAAACTCGACGCAAGAAGAGGGGACAAAGAGCCGCTTCCGGCCGGAATCAGTTGGATGATGTATCGAATCGCCATATGTACTCTAGCATAGATCTCCGACGCATACACAACCGGGTATCCTGGAAGTCTCCCAATATTCGACGGGACTGCACATCGTCAGCATAATGGTCACTCCAGAAATTGTAAAAAAGGAGGTATGCGACTCACCCTGCCTCAGCCCCCCCACCAACATCCTCAACACAGTATTCAAATACCCCCCCCTCGCCGCCGCCAACGTGCCCAAAAACCTCACAAACAACTTAACATACCCCTCATCCCTGCCCAACCACTCACTCTCCACCACCGCATGCACAAGCCCACTACAACCCCCATCCAACGCCGACACATTCGAAAACAACCCCAGCAGATGATTCTTCAACGACGCCCGCGACGGCAGGTCATAAACAGGCGACCCATCATCCTCCAACTCCTTGGGATCAGCCGTGAAAACTTCCTTGACGCGGTCATACGCCTCGCTGTCCCCGGCCAGATGGCGCTGGATGGCCCGCCGCACTTCCTCGCGCACCATCGCCGTGCTCTTCTCCATCCCCACCCCGACCCCAACCTGCTGGCCAACGTCAGACAGGTCCATCTCGAACTTTACGCGGGCGCGTTTCTTAACGGGGGAGGAAGGGGTGGTGGGTTCCGACGAGACGCTGCTTGTCATTCCGCCGTCCGAGACGGCGGAGGAGGATAGGTCCATGTCTATTCTCTTGCGCTTGGCGCCGAGGGTTGTGTGTGAGGATGGCTTGAGGATGGATTTTGAGGGTTTGAGTTTGGACGCGGTTGAGGGGGAGGAGAGGAGGGAGGGGGTGTTGGGTGCTCGTGCTGGTGCTGGCGCCATGGTTTTTCGTGCGGGGGGGATGCGGGTTTGGCTTTGGCTTTTGGACACTGAGGTTGGGGTTAGGAGGATGGGGACGGCGGAGACCATTGTTGTTGTAGTTGTTGATTGTGAGGGGTGTCTTGTTTCGTTTCGTTTTGGATGGAGTTGGGACGTGTGGGGATATAGAGAAATAAACCCCGACAGAATCTCGTCCGCTATAACAGAATGAGATGAGATGGATGGATGGGTAGATGGCGTATTATTTATATCAAACACCTCTCAATATTCCCCCTCCTTTAGGACGGATGGGTGAATAGCGGAGGGAGAATCAACACTCCAACACAACCCCGCCCCGTCCAGCACGCGTTTCCGAACCTGAGACGGGACAGACAGACTCCTATGGATTGGATTCACAGTATGGAATAGCGGGTTTTCGTTGCAAGAGACAGGATACTCCGCGCATCAATTCACATCGCCCCTCTTCTCTCTGGTATCCAGGTCCAGATGCAGATGCAGATGCAGTCCAGGTTCGAGCTGGCATAGAAGATCCTTCTCTAAAAATGGCAGACACAGACACAGGTCCGGACAGACGAGAAATATTAATTAAAGTATATAGTAAAGTAAATGGCAAAGGGTATCAAAGGAGAGGAGATGGGTTGGGAATGGAATGTGGTTGGTTTTGGCGGGACCTCGAGCGAAGGGGGAAAAAAAATTGATGGTCTGGTCTGCCTGCTCCACTGAAGTCTGAGCTTCAATGAAAGGCGGTGAGAGCAGCGTGGGTGACAGAATCGGGGGGGGGAGGAAAATTGTAAACATGGAGGACTATGATAATGCCCACAGGAAATAACTGTTAATTCTTATTGTAAAATTCATCTTTCATAAAATCACTCCTACCACCTCTTCCAACAATTATCCCATTCCCATAAACCATCACAGACAATAAGCAGCGTAAAATACACCAAATCACATGACCCCAAAACCCAAGGGATGGGATGGTATAAAACTATATATCCATGCTGAATTATGTCTATGTATAATCAAAATACGCATATATAAAGGGTAGTCTATCTGTATCCAACTCCAATGGCACCCATCCACGTCCCACCCAGTCCAACCCAAAAAAAAAAACATGTATGAACTAAGATAACGAAAAGCAAAACAAGCCCCTATTTGAAAAACACAGGAACACCATACACCACCGGCGCTGCCCCATTCAAATATCTAAAAATACAAGCTCCCCGGGAGTTGGCGACCGCTGTATCAAGACCTACTGGCCCATCCCTCCCAATCTGTCGCGCAGCGCTCGATTGCCGAGCTTTCGCAGCCTTCGTTCCTCGAGATTTGCACGACTGGCTCGCCACGGCTGGCCCCTTTTCCATTAGTCCCCATTCTTCGAACGTGCATTGCGCAAACCGGTCGATATCTTTATCAGTAACATCCCAGAGCGTAGCAACAAGAGCAGGTGCACCCGCATGCATATAATTCATTGGTGTCCCATATGGCTCGAACTCGCCGGCCTCGGTGAGGGCGCCGCTGCTACATCCCATGAGAAATGTGACGGCGCAGCGATCTAGTCGTTTGATTGTCCGCCCGCGAATATACTGAGCTCCACTTCCGTGACCGAAGTAGAGCAGTAGATCCTTGTTCTCTAGGCATTCCTTGAATTCCTCCTCGCTTGGTTCCCTATTCGCAATCCCATTCCACCCATCCAGAGATAGGAGTGAGTTTTCAAAGGCGGTTTGCGTAGATTTCAAATCTCCTCCAGGGTTAAGTATATACGAGCCCGCCCTTCTGTCGATAATAAATCCATCAGGGGTTGCGGGGTTGGCTGCTTGACACTTTACAAGCGTCTCTTTTAAGTGACGAAGGGACGGCATCCTGGAAACTGAGGATCCTCGCAAGCACCCAAGAGATTCCCAAGGAAAGGAGTGAAGCTCTTTGTCAAGGATAAGGATAGTGTGCCGTGGTCGGACGGCTATCTGTTCTCGTTGCTCTGCTTCTTTGTAGCTCCGGATAGCATCGAGAGTGTCAATGACCATCATGTCAAAGTCGATCTCATCGTATGCGTTTCGTTCTCCATTAAACTGGAGTATATCGACAATAAAATATAGGAGGTCCGTAACTAGATCTTCCGGATCTGATCCGTCTTCGATATTTCCAATGTTGACAAACAACTCCATCACGTCCCAATGGAAATTTGGCTTGAATAACTTAGTCTTCCGACGGTGCCTGCGAGAGGGGAGATGTTTATCAAGTATCTTTTCAAAAGAACCAACAAACCGGGCGAGGAGAGGCGCATTTCGTGGGCATTCAGAAAATATGCCACGGAAACCACCGAACCAAATGGTTTCCATATTGTCGAGAAGGTCTTTGAGGCGTTTGTCAAGAGACTCTCGGTTTGCCCACCACTCTTTCTTCGCATTCTTCTCCACGCGGGATCGGGCATCATGAGCGCTCTGATTAGCTAGCGTAACGATTTCCAGTAGCTCCGCTTTCCCTTCCTCAAAGCCAAATTCCTCTTCGTCCATGTCGTCTGACATACCGCGCTTGAGCGGAAGGCGTAGCAAGAAGGGTGATTGTCCGAAACGGAGTTTT
This sequence comes from Emmonsiellopsis sp. PD_5, assembly GCA_032988985.1. Lineage (NCBI taxonomy): Eukaryota > Fungi > Ascomycota > Eurotiomycetes > Onygenales > Ajellomycetaceae > Emmonsiellopsis > Emmonsiellopsis sp. PD_5. Next base: position 217,283 of record JANTQI010000047.1, read on the forward strand.
GATATTATAAACTCGTGGCGGTCATCACTAAGAGTCAAGGACAAAACATTCCAGTTTTCTGGTAGATTATCAACATAATCTCGCATAAATTCACCAGCGCTAAGTTGGTCCAATTGAACGCAGTCTCTCTGTGGGGTGTTTAGCCATTTAAGAGGCTCGACAGGGCCGCAAAGCTCTTTGTCAATGGTAATTGAGGAATGCTCCCTCATGAATGCCATATTTCGTCCGTTTTCTAGATATGATTAGTTCCAAGTCTAGGGTGATTAACAGGAGGCTAAATGCATACCTATCATGGCGGCTGCCTGCAGCGGAGTTGGGAGGCCTTCGGGTTTGGTGGCCGTCGCATGGGAGAGCATAGATACTTGGCTGGAAATGAATGAAAGATTGTGATTGTCGTCGGTTGAACCATGAACAGGTGCCAAAGAAGATGCTACGTTAAGCAAATCGCTCGCTGTGGATAGGACGTCAGTGAAGTCGTCAGGCCCATTTTTAGTACCGCTCTTCTTCGTGGTGGACGTTGGCGGCTTTGTTCGTTTCGTTGCATTGGCCTTTTTCGCAGAATGCTCTTCGGCGGGCTTAGTAGGCAAATATACTGAGGGTAGAGATATCGTAGACTCCGGCAGTACGCAGAAAACAGCGTGCGTAGCAAGATTCTGAATTGAACTGCGGAGCGAACACTGTGCTTTGGTGATATTATAAGCCATTTCCCTGACTTTCGATTTCGGAAGTTGCTCAGACTTTTCTAGAAGAGCAAAGGCTTCGTTGAATTGTTGACATGATAATAAAGCCACGACCTGCTGGTGTAACAAGTCAACTCGGAGTTGCGAAAAAGAAGGAAACCCGCCCTGGAGTTCTGTCGTTGAGGCTGTTACGTTTGTAGACGTTAGGTTTTCAGGCTGTTTCGCACGCCGTCCCCTTGTCTGCCGAGGAGCAAGGGACCTCTGAGTGCGACTTTTGGCTTTGAGCGTCAACTGGCTCATCTTGGCTTCAAGACCACTTTCAGAAGCAAAATCCCTCTGCTCTGGAGTGTCCCACCCAGAAATTTCCTCCAAAGCCTGATGAGCTAAATCTAGGGAGTGATTTTCATCTCGTGGCTTCCCCTGGACCTGATGGAGCCTGGAAAAAGCAATGTGAAGGGAAACCGTGTCTAGGCTTTTATCCAGACCATTCAAGACTTGAGCGGCGGCATCCAATGACTCTTTGCCATTTTGAACATGGCCACCACAGACCCAGACCTTCCCCAACTCAGCTTGAATAACAGCAGTCCAGAAGGTGGAACCAACTGCCTTTGCAATTTTCAGTGCCTGCTCTCCAAAGTATACGGAGTCTTGGAAAAGTCCGTTGTGTGCAGAAAATTTGCATAGGTTTACCAGTCCAGAACAATGAGACACGAAATGCGGCCAATACAGGGAGCCTTCCCGGTACGCGTTCCCTGAATAGCAATCTCCTGATGACAGATCAATCGCTTTGATCTTGTTTGAGATCATGTCAAGTTCAGAACCAGAAGAACTAGACGGTCTGTCCCTCTTCATCTCAGAAAATCTATCCAATTTCGCCCAGATCCTATTGTTAAGTTTAACCGCACATTTGGCGAAAAACATAGCATGATCGATAGAACCTAGTTCGAAGTGTATTCGGGAGTGAAGATAAGCAGATTCTGCCACCAGTCTTTCCCATGCCAACCGGGCTTCAAAGTTCAACTTCAAGACGTCGGAGACATTTCGTTCAAAGACTTCCTTAGCATGAGATAATGTCTCGGTCCTAGTGAAATTAGCAAATGGTGAATATAGAATATCAAATGTGAAGGGATAAACTTACGCCTTGTCAAGGTTGCCTATCATTGTGAGGTATTCGGCGAACGAGATATTCCACGAAACGAAAACCGAAGGGGAAACGGTGTTTTTCTGGAGCAAAGAGTGGCTAAGATTGAAGAGAGATCCTGCCTTGCGAAAGTACCCAAGACGAGTATATTGAACTCCGAGCTGGGATAGACAGAGAACGGTGTCGGAGAAATCCCTCGCATTTTGAATTTCCAGGACATGCCGAAGCATTGAAAGCGCGGATATCCTAAGTTTCCAAAGACCAAGGACGTCGAGGTAATTTATAACGACCTTCAACTGGGATATCCATGTTTCTGGGTCGTCGATTACCGCAGCTATATTGTCCCAGTTCTGGCAATTTTGAGTTACTGAAGACCAAGTATGGACGACTTGTTGCAATGAGTCGGGAGACAAGTCGCCTTGTAAAAGCCCTACAGTCAGCCGGAGAGATGCCAGAGAACTTTCTTTAAACGTCGAAAGAACAGAGTCTTCAGCAAGCTCAAGGTCACCGGCCAGAAATAATTTTGCTTCGCCAATGATCATTTCAAGAAGGCTCTGACCAAAATCACTTGGACTGTGTAGCGAATAACGAACCACTTTTAGCATAATTCGTAATCGGCGCATTGGGTGGACATGAGGTGGGTATAGAGAGAGTAAGGATGAAATTAGAGTTGGCAAATGAGGCGTCGTTCCTTCTGACCCCCTACTGGCAGGAGATTCTAGCAGAGCCATCAGTTGGCATTCGAGTAAAACCCCTCTGTCGTTGGTTTCTAAACTCGCATCGTCAAATACGGTGTCGTTAGGATCATTGCAATGCTTCCAGCAAAACCGAATATAGTGCGTCAGAACACGGCCCAATGGAAAGGACGGATCTTTCAGGGTATTTGATAACGGTTTCGTATTAGCATCCGTCGCATATTTCAAGGCACCGCCGTTTATGTGCGCCTGAATGGCTGAACGATACGCCAGCATCGCCTTTTTGGTCTGAGCAACCTCTAAATATAAGGATGCTAGGCGCTCATATTTGGCAGCTGCGAATCCAGCGGTATTATCTGGTGGGCATGTTCGCAACAAACAGGCCGACCGTTCTAGCAAGGTCACTAATTCGGATGGAGGAGCGCCAATTTCCTTCTGCTTAACATACCGGGACCAGTAGAGGTTCGATAGCTTGACAAAGCTAGACGAGGTGGAATCCGCGATGTCGGTTTCATTTTTAGCACTCTCCGCAGAGTGAATGCACCTAAGGAGGGTGGAACAGTCAGACAAAAGAGGTTCTGTGTCTGTCCACGATGGTCGTTTGGCGACAACTGATATCTTCCCCACTGCTATTACGGAATCAACAGCGGCGAGCACGATGTTCTTGCATTTAGGAAGGCGTTGCTGGAATAAGGAATTGGTGGCATCACTTGAAGCCATTGATGATGCTTGTCCAGTATAACGGGCTAAAAACCTCACGAAGCCGTTCAAATATTGGATAACATATAGCCCCAGGGCCCCATATCCTGAGTCCCCGTCATTTGCGTCTGGTGATATCTCACCCAAAGTATTTAGAAAACACATTGCCGCTTTCTTGAGTTTGGCTGATTCTATAAGCAATTCCTCGAGGTCTGACTGATTGCCCTTTAAGGGAGCCGCCAAGCATTTGATAGCCTCTGAAACAGCAGCAGCGGTCTTGGATGCACGGCCAATTTTCGACGTTCGCAATGTCTCCAGTCGCAATAGCGCAATCTTACAATAACATATCCCCAAAACGAGAGGCTGGTCGGGGGCGAGCGTCGGAATGCAATCGTCGTAAAATCTCAATGCGTCGGGATTACATTCCGCTGTCTGTGCCAGTTGACCAAGCACTTTCAGAACAGTTGAGACAGAAGGAACTTGATTACCACTGGGGATGAAGGTGTATCCATTTGCGGTCACTGTTGACTCCAAACGCAAAAAGGCCTGTTTCACGATCTCAAAATCAACTTTTGAAATAGTCGAACTTCGCCTGGCAAATGAGGCGATATAGCGAGCCAGCGGGTCCCATAGCTCCTTTGCTACATCGCATTTGTGTCCACAAATCTTCCACCATATACATCGTATTTCAAGTGAAAGTAACTGAAGGTTTAGAGTTGCTGTGTGTTTGACTCGAGTTTTGGCAGGTGATGCTTTGCCATCTTCGGTGTTTGGTGTTGACAGGGAGAGTGAAAGGATAGCATATGATAACGATTGGAGTTGTTGAGCCGCCTTTTCATGTGACATGGTGCCTTTTTTGCAAGCTCGGAGAATTATGTTGGCGGGACTAGTTGGATTCGATAGAAGAAGTATCTCCGATATTTTATTCACGGCGGATGGCCTCCTATCCGCGGCGATGGCCTTTAGAGCATTTGCCTGGAACGAAATAAGCAAGCCTAAAAGTCGGTCATCGGAAGGAATCCTGTCGACTTTTATCAGATCGATCACGGTTTCCTTTGGTGGCTCGGTGGGCATGCGGCTCCGAGCGACCTTTTTCACCGGTTTGGTCGTCCCCCCCACTACCTCATTTTCCATGTACCCCTGGATCCTCCTCTTTAATTTTTTCAACTCGGCAACCGCAGCGTCGTGCAATCCAACGGCGAGTAGTTTCCCAATCAGAATGCAAAATCCTTGTTCCAGTTGTTCATTGAGCTGGGCTTCTTCTCCGATGGGGCACCTGAGTTCCCTAATACTTGAGAGTGCCAGCCGGGCACAATTAGCTACTTCCACAATCCCGGAATCCGATATGTCTTCGTTGGAGCGGCTCGCATCCGAGGTCTTTAATTTCGTGGGCGAGCATGAGGCGGAAACGGGGGAAATTGTTTGTGATTCTCGTTTCGAAGTCAACTTTTTGTGAGGGGTCGCAGTTCCGTTTTTGGCAAATTCTCTTGGGCCTTGAAAATTTGTGGGGGATTTTATGTAGTCGGAGAGTGTTTTTGACGCGGTATTGAATACTTCTGTAGCTAATATGAGCTTCTCTTTTTGTGACAGAGAGTCACCTTGCGTGTCGGCGGATAGCGGGCAAGCAGCCAGTTTGGCAGAACTTCTGGGCTGAACAGGCTTGGGCACTTTACGGCTCGTAGAACAGGCTGCCCGTCTGGTCGATTTGACGCTCTTGGGCCGTTCAGCATCGCGATGTAAGGTCTCTGTTGGGAAGAGCAGTCGAGTGAGAGATGACGTCGTGTCGGAGGTGCAGGTAGACGTCGATTTGACGGCTTGTTTCACGGACAGTTCAAGAGCGCGCGTAGACGGCGCCGCCCCGTCTATTTGTATCATAATTAATGTCGATATTGTCGTTGTCGATGCATGTCGCCATCCCCCAAGATCGATGATGGTTGACCGTGATGTTGAAGCTGTTGTTCGAATTCCGTTGCCGAAGCAACCACATGATTATATAAGCACCGGCATCCAGAAATTCCCCATGAGGCCTAGCGCGTTTTTCTCCGATTTGAACTTCCGCAACCTCAAATCTTCTCCGTCCCTCTATCAATCAGATATTCGACAGCTAGAATCTCTGCACGAACGCAGGACAGCTCAATTGATTATGTCTTCGCCCGCTCTGCTTTTCAGGCGTTCGCGCCTGGCAAACCCCTTCAAATCAGCCTTTGCTCGATCTCCCCGGACACAATATAAAGAATCCTTTACCCAGCGCCGGTGTCTGGCAGTTGGCCGACCGATTCCTAAGGTCATGGAGGTTTCAGTCTGGACCTCCATAGTTCCAAAATTCTTGCGAAATCGTGAGTGGCTTGGAGCCCCACGCAAGAGGGAGCCGAATCCAGCAACTTTCTATGTCATAATATTCCTGCTCATCGGATCTCAAGCCATCCGCATGATTGGGCTCCGGAACGATTTCGCCAATTACTGTCGAAGCGCGGATGCTAAAATACGTTTGCTTAAAGAGGTTATTGAGAGGGTCCAGAAGGGAGAGGACGTGGATGTTAAGCGCCTGCTAGGAACGGGAGATGAAGCGAAGGAGAGAGAATGGGAGGAAGGTGAGATATATTTGCTTGGATACATGCCTGAGAATGGTACTAATACTTTGAATTATTTCTTAGTCTTAAAAGAAATCGAACAAGAGGAGTCAAGGTGGCATTCAAGGAAGAGTGGTAAAGGAAAAGGAGCTACCGATGAATCCTCTAAGCCAGCCAACAAATCTGAACCATCCAGTCAACCAGAAAGCGGAAAAGCAAAAGACGCCCCGAAATCTTCCAGTGATGGAACAGCCGCAGCCGCCAAAAGCACTCCCCGATCCAACTTCTTCTGAAGATCCTCAAACCACTTCACTCAACTCTAAAATTATACCAACTCCCTCCCACTTGTACAACAATCCGCCTTTCATTCCTTTAAAATATCACCCAACGAGTCCCGGCGCGATACCCTTACGAAAGGAAAAAAATTGACGACTTTTATGGAATCACTTTGGCCGCCTTCATTCTCTCAAGAGCTAGGGTCCAAGTTTTTAAATTGTCTTCCTCCTCTGTATAACCACTTGCTTTTATCTTTTTCAAATCAACCTGGCGGTCGAAGTTGAGCTTGGTTAACCCCCAATTTTCCGACCCGTCCATAGAGGGAGACTCCACTTTCCATCCTTTCAGCCCATATTCTCCCACCATTTTCTCGAACTGCTCCTTGTGGCTGCGAATATATTCGTCAGGGCTTGGTGTTGCGGTCTTGCTCTTTTCGCAATCCACCGGCGGCATTCCGGTAAGCCCGAACCAGGAGCAAATAGCAGGCCATTTCCGTTCCCAGTTCCACGGCGTTGACGAGGAAGCAACATTAAACCCTTGTCCATTAATAGACTTTTCGGGAACTAATGATAAGTGAATGGCCTATTTGGCGATCATGTCGGCTCCTGCGTCATTGGATAAGGCTTTCCACGCACCGAAACTACCGGGGAATGGGCATCCAGGTCCTTTACCGTTGATATACAGGTACAACGAAAGGAACATGGCGATTGGATAGGCAAGATTATAGCTATTCGGCCGAGGGAGGAACCCTATCGGCGACGAATTAGCTTTCGGATTGCCGCCACATCATAAACATCATATACAAACCAATAATCTCGTCCGGTCTTGTCTCACACCACCTCCACGATTTCCCAACCGAGAACTTCTCCATCCACCCTGAGAGAGCCGAATACGGTAGCTGGTCGATCCATGGCTTGCGGAGGGGCGGCAAAGACTCCGAGAGGCACCGGCATGTAGAAATCATCGACGAAGCAGGTCCCGTATATGAAGGTTCCGTATTGGAGGTGGATGAATTTGAGATTTGGCGCAAGGCTATCTATCACGACGACGGCTTTTCGGAGTGCCTCCAGTGCCTTTGCGTCGGGCGGGCTCACTAGGTTCCAAATAGCAAGCCACATCAATGTATCATATTCTCAAATCGTATATAAAAGCATCTCATCAATCAATCCTCCACCCTCCCCCCATCCCAATCAACATACCTACCTAGATAATAAACATGCGTCACCATCTCCACATCCGCATCCCCCGCAACAAACTTCCCCCTCACCTCTTCCTCCGTATCATCGGCAAAATCAACACCAGAAAGAAGCTGCAGCCGCCGCCCCTGATCATCATCATCTCGCGGCCAGTACGAGATCTCCTCCGCGTTCATCGGCCGCTTGGTGACTCCCGTCACTTTTGCCCATGTCCCGGAACGCGGATAGTCATGGAGGAGCTGGTTTACGAATGCCCATCCGGAAATTCCTGAGGCGCCGAGGACGAGGGCGTGGTAGAGGGGGGCAGTCATTTGTTTGTTGATAGTTCGTTAAAATAAATTAATAATAATAAAAAAATGGACCTCTTTTCTTCTTTCGACTATTTGGAATGAGTTCGTCTATCTCCTGTCGTGGTTGTGCTTTTGCTTGGATGTTTGTTCAGCTTATCCCTGAGCAAACACGAGTCCAAGGCTGGGCTAGATATGTAGGGATGATACGAGATACGATGCTGCTGCTCTGGCTTGCCTCCGCATATCGGAGTTCGATCATAGCATGTCCTCCCTCCCCGCGAAAATAAAGACGAGCTCGAGATTTGTTGGAGTAGTTTAAATATTTCACCAATTTTTTCAAAAAGTTCCTTTCCCCCTGGGGGGAGAAAGAAGAGATTATGTAGATTATGGTGATGGCTTGGGATTAGTGATTGAACCATGAACTTAAATCCATCGACTACATACATCTATGCCCTTTCCAAGGGCATTTGTTCCTTTTTTTTTTAGAGAAACGAAATAGAAAGCTTCCACTTGGTAACTGTAAAATAAACCCCCAAATGCATCATTTTATGTATATAAACCCCAGTCCTCATATTAGAATAGTCACTGACACGGTGGACAGCAGTGATATCAAGGCATGGGGTTGCTATGAGTGGATGAGATAGGAAGAAAATAGGCAGGATGAAGGGTGCGTTTGCTGAAACTGCTGAGTCGTGGGCTAGGGGGCCCCTGAATGTGGATTTCAGGAGATCTGTAGATATGAAATTTTCTTGTCTTCATTTTCCTTTTATTCCTTCTAACAAAATATCAACCGCAGTCAAATCTATTCCACTCTAGTCTAGATTACATAGGGGACGCGTTCTAGCTATTTTTTCTCTTTCAGACGGTGAAAATCTATGGCTCGAGAGATTAAAGTAGAGGAAAACAAGAAACAAGCAAACAAACAAACCAAAATGGATATGATGCGGGACATATCGGTATTATTGACCGAATAACAAACAAAAGAAGGAATATAGACTGAAAAAAAAGGAGCAGAACAGATTGGAGCAATGCTGGAGTATCAAATCAAAATCAAATCAAATCATTCATAAAATGGAGAAAACCAAAAAAAAAAAAAATTTGGAATACAAATAGGGAATTTGTGCGAGCAAACGGGACTAAAAAGGATTTTTTTAAAAAAAAATCAATATCGGACACAAAGAAAGCAATGCGAGAACCAAGAAGCGTAATCCGAAATCTAGGTCTAAATGCTGATGCGGAAGTAGACGAACAAGGGGGTAGGTAATGTGATGGGGAGGTAGGTATCATCTGCGAAGAATTATGCCGGATCACCCGTATAATCCTGGTGGGCACATGCGCCGTTGGCGATTCGTTCAACCGCGATCTGGGAAGGCGATCGAAACCAAGACCAAGCTTCGTGTGAATGGGGTATTTGAATACGCGACGGAAGCGATGCTGTTTAGAATGATGTCGAGACGAATGGCCCCAGACAAAATTCCTGCAGAAGGTGGGGGGGGAGTCGTTGTGTACTGCAAGAAAGATAGGCAGACAGAAAAGGGCATTCAGATATCCGCCATCGCATCTGCATTGTGGTACACGAAAACAAAAGAGGCTTGACACCGGAAAGGACATAAAATGGTTAATAAGTTCCGAAGGAAAGGAATAAGAAATTTTGACACACACGCTTGCTACTAAAGAAGAATAGATATCAAGCACGCGAAGGACTAGGCGCGCAGGGGGACAGGACTCAAAAATCACGAAAGTCCCGGCAGGCTCGCCCCCTTTGGCACCTTGATCCTCCCAAAATTCTCGTCCAAATCAAGAATAAGCTTCAGCGCATTCCTTGACCGGATATAGGGCAAGGGGGCCGTCGCCTGCTGTCCGCCCAATCCCGGCTCCACATGGCCAGTGGGCGTAATCTCCTCATGTGTGGTGCCTGGCATGGGCAACCACTTCTGCAAAACCTCATAGGCCGCCAGGGTGAAACCGAACTGTGGCGATGAGCGGAGGATACGGGCTGGACCACCCTTGAAGAAAGCCTTGAAGCCTTCTTCCTTCATGATCGTGGTCGCGCAGTGACGGAGGGAGGTGTACTTGGTTTCGCCTTTGCGGGCTTCAACTTGGAGACGTGTCTTGATGACATCGCAGGGGGTGGTGAGGTAGGCGGCGGGCATACCAGCGATGGCACCAGCGGTGAGGAGCTGGACGACGCCGAGTTTCTTCGTTTGCGATTCGCCGAAGAAATCGGATTTGAGATGGGCATAGGTGGGGAAGTAGATGGCAGAGAACGGGACTGCAATATCGGTTAGACTATGATTGACCAAAGGAATCTAAGGGGATAGAACAATAGATGAGCTTACCATCACGGAGCAGACAGGCACTAGCGCCCTTATACAATCCCATCAACCCCAGATTCTTGATGATCCACATAGCAGATCGGCGTGGCGCACTCTCGACGCTCTTGGCGATTTCTCCTTGAACCTGGAGGCGGATCTTGACAATCTCCAGGGGATTTGTGAAAACCTAATATTCATGTTAGCAAGACCTATATAGGGACGCAACACAGGGGGATATGTAACATACCACCTGGCACGCTCCAGCCGTACCACCGGCAAGAATCTCATAGGGCCACCAAATCTTGCCAGACTGCTTATCGGAAAATGTTCCGCGAACCAGGTCATTTACAGTCAGCTTGATAGCCTTCTCAGGGGCCACGCCAATCAGTTGAGGCACGACACCAGAATACAATCCAAGCACACCCTCGTTCCGAATAACCTTTCTCGCACAGTCCAAAGAGTTGTTGTATAGCCTCTCACCCACACGCGCACTTCGCTGGTTCTGCATTCGAGTCTTCACTAGATCAATGGGATACACCATGAACGCACCAAAGGCACCAGCAATGCTACCAAGACCAAAATGATGTGCGGACTCCAAAACGTTGTGAAGGTATTGTTTCGATTTCGACGTGACTTTGTCTGTGGCTTGCTGAACACCAGCAATAGCAGCTCCGCCGAGCGCAGTGGTGGTATGCCATGACGCATCAACAACTTTGGCAAAATCACCCAACGAGAGCTTGCCGGACGGCGTGTCAAGACCGGCAAAATGGAAAAGGATATCGGCCTCCATGGGGGTAAAGAGAGAGAATCGGCTGACACGGGAAGCTTCATTCAGGAAATCAGAGCGAGTGATCTTGCCATCTTCGCTCTTGCTGATAGCGCTCCGAATGACGTAGTCAATCATATCCATTTCCCGGATGATATTCTGGAACGCGCGCACGTTGGCGTAGGAAATCTTGCTACCGGCAGTAATGGTGCAAAGCGACGGCAAGTTTTCCAACAAATGATCGGAAAGCTTATGCTTGGCGGTTTCCAGGATGATCCGTTGGAAATCTTCAGGGTCGATATATCCGTCGCCATCTTTATCGAACAGGTGGAATGCCTGACGTATCCTCTCGCCCTGCAGACCGCGGAGCATCTGTGCGAACTGCGGGTAGGTCATGTCATGTCTTTTCTTCTTCCGGCCAGTATACAGGGATGCCCATTCCGAATTCCAGTCGAACGGGATTGTGCCGTCTCCCTTGTTGAGGTTGTAAAGTTGTTGAAAGGCCTCATATTTGATTGTGCCGGTCCCTTCGACGTCAAATAGGCGGAAGGCGATTTCGTACTCCGCGTCAGGTTTGGCAATCAGGTTCTCAAACGCGGCCCAGTCGTGCAGGTTGACCTTTCCGGTTCTTCGTCGATCGGCTACTCGGAATAGGATACCGTACTGTTCGCGTTTGATCTTGTGCTGTATTGCAAGATAGCAACTGGTTAGTATGTATGACTGGATGATGAAAGCAGCAGCAACAGAGAATGACTCACGTAGTCTTCATGAATAGGGGCAATGGCATTGATAAAGTCCTCCTCGTTCATGTAATGCTCGCCCGTCTCACTGTCTGTCCGGGCATGGTGTTGGAAATGCGACTTGATCTGGGCAGTCACTGGTTGGGTTGGTTCGGGAGCGAGGGTTCCAACGATGGACTCCTTGACGGTCTTGGTTGCGCCAGCCATGATGAAAGCTCAACACAAACGCCAATGACACACAATACGGATAAATCCGGGGAAGCGAGGGTAATTCGACGATCTGGCGATTAAGATAAGAGCATAAAAAGACCAGGTAGGTGTCCAGAACAAGACGGAAGAGTCGCGGCTCTGGTCAAAGAAAGCAGCTAACGGCTAGCAACAATCTAGTGAGGGAAAAAGGCAAAAACAGAAACAAAACAAGAAAGCAAGGAAAAGACAACGATCACTGGCAGATAGACATAACAATATGCACAAGTGAATGTGGGAAAAGGGATATGGAGAAAAACAAAAGACTGACGTTGCGGAGAGTGGGTGTGGGCGAGGTATGGCTAAAGATGGTCGGTGAGAGCAAGAAGTTTAATGCGTCAAAAAATTTTGGAACAGCCTTTTTTTTTTCGCAGAGGTCACTGGACAGTGGACACCACAGAATGGCGCCCAGGCACTTAGCCGATCGGAACCGGATCCTTGAGCAGCAGAACAAGGACAGGCTAGCGAATTCGTCCTGTGGCTGGGCTGTGGCAAGGCGTGGAGATTTTGTGCATATTACCCCTGATTCGTCCCGAGTCCCGGCTAAACATGCACGGGGGCAACTCCGAGGACGCTGCGCCGGCAGTTGGACAGGCCAGCATGGGATAAGCCGAGCAGTGGGCGGCCATCTTCGCCCGCCACTGGATGTGCACCCGCGTCTCTCGCCCAGCACCTGGAGGATTTCGGGATGTCGACTTCTGAGGCGGGGCTGACGTTGGATTTCGAGATGGCGAAGCGCCGAATCCGGAGCGGCTGACTCAGCGCCAAGAGATAGCCGAGCGTGTAGGTGGCCCGTGCGGGAGGATGATTCACGTGACCCCACATTCCGCTAGCTCCCCCACCAGAATCTTCTTCCCGCTTTGGGCGAGCTTGAGGTTTGAGTCATTGTAGATATCTCAACGTCAATTCAATTCAATCCAATTGCAACTCCAGCTTCACAACAATCCCGTCTCTTGGACACTCACTGCACACCACACTCTACACACCATGGCAAAGGGAAGAGTTTGCTTAGTAAGTGCCCGTCCACACAGCCAGCGACAACTGCAGCATGTCCCGCTAACACTGCCTGTCTAGGCCTACAGCGGTCAGCTTTGAGCCTGAAGGTCCATTGGAGCGTCAATTGCTGATTTTCTTGCACAGGCGGTCTCGACACGAGCTGTATCCTGAAATGGCTGCTCGGTAAGGCCCTCGAATCTTGGTAGCCCCCGCTTCAAGCACTGATCATCGACCGGTATAGACGAGGGATATGAAGTTGTTTGCTTCCTTGCCAACGTTGGCCAGGAAGAGGACTGGGCTGCCGTGGAGAAGAAGGCCCTTGCAATTGGCGCCAAGAAGATGATCATCGAGGACTTGCAGAAGGAGTTTGTCGAAGAGCTGTGCTTCCGCGCTGTGCAGTGCAATGCTCAGGTGCGTGCAGGCTCAATCAATGCTTTGCCTAGGTCTAGGACATGGAGACTGATTTGGCCCGACAGTATGAAGGACGCTACCTCCTCGGCACCTCGCTCGCTCGCCCTGTTATCGCCCGGTCCATGATGCGCGCGGCTCAGCGTGAAGGCTGCGAATACTTGAGCCACGGCTGCACGGGCAAGGGCAACGACCAGGTCCGCTTCGAGCTTGCCTTCTACGCCATCCAGCCCTCGATCAAGGTCATCGCCCCATGGAGATTGAGCAGCTTCTGCAACAGATTCCAGGGCCGCAACGATCTGCTCGACTACGCTGCCAAATCCGGCATCCCAGTCACCTCCACGAAAGCGAAGCCATGGTCCATGGATGCCAATCTTGCCCACTGCAGCTACGAAGCTGGCATTCTGGAGAACCCCGATCAGACCCCTCCAGACGACATGTGGACCATGACTGATGACCCTAAGAAGGCTCCCAATGAGCCTACCGATATCACCATCAGCTTCACCGAGGGTATTCCCACCAAGCTCGTCACACCACAGAAGACCTTTACCGACTCCGTAGAGCTTTTCAAGGAGCTCAACCGCCTTGGAAGAATCCACGGTACGTCTCAATTCATCATAAGGGTCCTTGTTCTGAACAGCAAGCCCCTACCAAACTTTCCAATTTCCTTTTTCAAAGTATATTGAGCATTACTAACATTGTATCTGCAAATAGGTATTGGAAGAATTGACATTGTTGAGAACAGATTCATTGGCTTGAAGTCTCGTGGATGCTACGACGTAAGTTCACCTATAGGTCCCTCAGGCAGAATGAAAGACATGGTGATAGAACGTCATCTAACCGCATTCGATAACAGTCCCCAGCCATGACCATCCTCCGTCTCGCCCATCTCGACCTTGAAGGTTTGGTTCTCGACGCCCAAGTTAGATCTCTTCGGGATCAGGTGAGTCCTACATCATCCTTAGCGGTATCTTGACAACACCCCAGACGACAGCTAATAATTGAACCCGCAGTTCGTGACACACAACTGGACCACCTATCGTAAGTCATCATCGTAACTCTATACATCGTTGAATTACCCTACTAACCATTTCTCCAGTCTATAACGGCCTCTGTACGTCAACAACCCTCATCACATCCCCCCCCCTAACCCCTCCATTCTCCCCATCCCATCCCATCCCATCCCACCCCCTAACAACCCCCCAACAGACTTCGCCCCCGAACGCGCCTTCATCGAAAACTCCCTCCTCTACAGCCAAAAGACCGTCAACGGCGAGGTCCGTCTGAGCTGTTACAAGGGCCAGGCCTACGTCCTCGGCCGCTCCAGCAGCACCTCGAAGCTCTATTCCGAAGAGGAGGCGTCCATGGACTCGCTCGAGAACTTCCCGCCCGAGGATGCCACTGGATTCATTGGGATCCAGTCTATTAGACTTAAGAAATTCTCGGGGGAGTGGCAGGAGTAGAAATTTTGAGATATAAGAAGAAAGAAAAAAAGGAAAGAAAAGTTGAAGGCGTTTTTTTCGGGCCGACTAACTAACCATTATTTTTTCTACTGTCTGATGCGAATGGAGCTATTGATTGAAAGCATGGATATCATGAGGCTAGCTAAGCTAGGATGGGGTTTTTTTTTTGTAAAACGAAAACATAAAAAGAATAAGAATTGTGTGGCTAGTGTTAAATAATCTCAGGATTGATTTAATGAACAGTTCCACGCCGATAACTGACTTCATCATGAAAATATCACTTGCCATAAAATAAAGTAAAAACCCACATTGGTGACAACTTCTTGTAATAAGATCCCTTGCATCGATAGCACTAACAGACTCTCATTTTGACTGGGAATCCAATCCCCTCATTCAGAGACTAACAGTCAGCACCTTATCCCATTAACCTGAAGGTATATCCGCATAGTATGAAAAGGGAACATTGCCATACCTCTAAATTTGATCCATGAGCAGCGTAGTATTCCCATTGGTATCTTCTTAATTAGCATACCATACCATGTCTAGATAAAACAGTTAGAAGATAATATTCACCTTCTCCTGCTAGATCCTACTCCCAATACCCTTCATCAGGCCCTCGGCACGCTTTTCGGTAGATCGAGATGGTAGGACTGGAACAGTAATGCCGCGCTAGTATTATATGCCTGGCAAGACCCTCCCTGGTGGTCTCAACTTGTCGAACCCCAATAGACCGCGCGCGAGCATGGGAGGGTACGTTGTCTTTACTAGCGCTAATGTTATAAGAAAAGATTCTAGTACTTCATTACTGCAAGGGGTTTCGGTCTGCGTTTACTTACGGTACGTATTTCCAATGGTGGCATACTGATCTTCAGCCAGGGTTCTCAGCTTCTTGAGACGTGGGTATCATATATGCGCGCTTGATGGTGATTGGGAAATCGTTGTTGAGCTGAAATGTCGCACAGCTTCTCCAGCTCCCCAGTTGAGTCACCAGCACTATGTAAAAGTGTGGACTCTCCCGCCGGTGTGGTTGCCGCCCCTAACCACCTTTTTCAAGGAAAAATTGCCCTATGAGGAAAAGAAAGTGTTAGGTCTGGTTCAATCTGGCTAAGAAAAATGGAAGGAATACCTCTCTTAACCCTGGCCGGGGGCCAGGGCCTCCAAACGCCGCACCACATCCCCCAAAATCCTCTCCAGCTCCCCCAGCTCCTCCACAGTCCGCACCAGGTCCGCCAAAAGCCGCTCCACCTCCTCCACACGCGCCCTCAACTCCTCCAACCCCCTCACCCCCGCCCTCAACCCCCTCACCTCCCCCCTCAACTCATCCAACTCCCCCTGGAGCCTCCTCACATCCGCCCTCAACCTATCCAACTCCCTCCCCAAGTCCTCCCCCAACCCCCTCAAACCTGTCTCCATCCTGCCCACACGCGTCTCCAACCCCGGCCCCAGCCGGCTGCTCAACAGAACTCAGGGGTTCCGGCGGGCGCTGCCACCTGGACCAAAACAGCTCCGCCACCTTGCAAGCAGCGACTGTCACAGTCGCGTACCCAGTGATGGCAACCCAAGATGCCATTGCCACTCCGGTTAAATTTGTTGTGTTGTGAGTTAAAAGTGATGTGGATGTGAGTTGAAAGCGAGGAGTTGTGATGGTGGTTGAAGAGAGGAGAAAAGGTGGAATGCCAGAATTAAGGGGGGACCTCAAATCCTAATCCTGGCCGACGTCTCTCCTGAGCCACCTCTCCCCTGTTGAGAGGTGGACGATCCGCTCCCACCATGTAGGCCACCTGTTGGAGCCGGCACAGGTTGCTCTAGGGCTCCCACATGCTCCTCCAGTGACCCCAAACGCTCCTCAAAACGCGCCTCAAAGTCTCTCAAACGCTCCTCAAAATGTGCCTCAAAGTCTCTCAAATGCTCCCCCAACCTGCTCTCCTTCCCTCCCAGCCCATCTGGCTGCCCAATTGAAGGAGCCATCCCCACAGCTGCCTCCTGCTCCCGCTGCAAGCACAGAATCTGCACAAGTGTGGCACAGAGGGCAATTGCCAGGACAACCAATGCAATGACGGCATCCCAGTTTGCCATTACTAGTCAATCAAGTAAAGTTTTATGAAGTGACGTGCAAGGAAAGAAGTCTGTGTTAGGAGTTGTGATGGGCAAGGTGTGATGTTGGTTGTAAAGAGCAGAAGAGGTGGAATGCCAGGAATTGAAGGGGAAAATGGATGTCCAAAAAGGGAAAGAGCGTATCTCTCCCACTACTGTCCGTATTCTATCGTCTAGCAGCTGTATCTGATAGTGACGGAGAAATCGTTGTCGAGCTGAAATGTCGCACAGGAGGTCGTACTGTGGACAGTAGCATTAGTTGCATGATAATGCAGAACTGATCCACCGACAAAGGGAACTCTTAGATTATTTACTTACCACATTGCTGTGTTTATTATGGGCTATAATAAATAATCCATAATCTCGGGAGAGTCGAGAGTGATGTTCGTCATGTTTGGTTTTCTTTGAAAAAGCGTCGGCCAAGCGTGGCAAGCGATGACGTCACCCTAAACTCGACAGGGGAAGCCAAGCCAACGGGTAGGTATGTTTTCCGATTGGCTATTGCCAGCGGAGTTCATAGCGCCGATGAATTTGAATTGTCTTCCTTAAACCAACCCTCGAGTGTTTTTCATTCTCCTGCCTCCCCCAATCTTCCTACTCTGTACGGAGTACTCCCTATAACATGAAAACATCAACTTTTTATTGTTGTGCAGCTCCGGTCAGCGTTGTACAGGGGTGTAGGCATTTCACGGCCGTGTGAGAGTGTTTACCGTGCTTATATTTTGCACAGCGACCACCTCCTTCTGGTGTAGGTCGCTATCTCTGACTCACAGAGCGGACGTTTACTGACTCTAAGGACTCGTTAGAAAGAATAGGCAGAATGACTCGGGCTTGAACACATACATGCCGCTTTGGAGTGGCCATCCTCCAGGGCGCTTAATCGAGTCATTTTGTACGGCTGGCTGGATGGCACTGTCAACCCGAAAGGTCATCCACAACCAACCACTAAAGGCGGGGCGTCAATCTCCACGGAAACTCTTGCTATCGTATAAAGGCAATTGCCGCTTCGAACGGAGATGACGCAAGCCCTTAGAAGCTGAAAGATGAAGTCACAAGATAGCATGTCGAGCAGTTAAGTTTGCCCAAATCCCATCGTGCACCCACCAACCATATACGCGGATACAAGCGGAAGCCTGGCGATCGTGGCTGTTCATTCGTTATGTTGCATGGAATCTTAGGTGCTTTGCAGGTATATTTTATCAACAGGAGCGCTTTTCGTCGGGGTATCCTGCTTTCCCGCCCATTTTCTTTTCGGGAAGTCAGCTTCCGTGGGTCCTGCAAGGCTGACGGTCAGACTCTACTCCCTGCCATTACTAAATAGCGAAACGCGTTTTCGAGGACTTACTTGCCTGTCTCTCTTTAAGGTAATTGATGATATACAGCAGTATCATCCGTTTCATCCATCTCTTCTATATTATATCCATTGCCCTAGGGAGCATACTATTTCGGTGACGTGTTCTCCAATCGTGCGAACACGGTACACTCTCTTGATCTTCTCGTACGACATTTCTTAAATTGGTTTCTGAGGTGTATATTTTCCGCATGCTATCACCAAAGAATGAACCCACGATAGGGTTTCTCTTCTAGTGGGGTTGGCGTGTAAAAGGGGGAATTGGCGTCTGGGCCAAAAACTGCTTCCTGACAAAGCTCAACGGGGCTGTAGCGGCTGTTTTGTGCATATTTGGGGCGTTGAAGGTGGAATTGGCAACTGTGATAAATGTTGCAGGGAATCCGAGTCTGTCAAGGAAATCGAGGCATGTATATTGCTTCATGAGGAGGTCTAAGGGGTATATGAGAGAAAAAATGTTGCTCTCTTCGGAGAGAATGAGGAATGGAAATCCTGCCAGGCCGGAAGGCAGGCACGACGTATTGTGCTTTCAACATTACATCGAATTCTCATAGGGGTTCGAACAGATCAAAGGGATTCGTCTGTTCGGGGTTTGAAAGGGACGGGCATATGTCGATTGCCCGAGGATTGGTTTGGTGAGTCCATCTTCGCTTCTCCAGCTCCCCAGCTGGATACTAGTCACCAGCACTACGTAAAAGTGTGGACTCTCGCTGGTGTCCCCCCCCCCCCCCTTCCTTCCCCCCGCCTCCTCCACCCCCCAACCACCTTTTCAATCTATTAGGGAAAGAAAGGGTCAGGTCCACGGGTCCAAGTCAATATGGCTAAGAAAAATGGAAGGAATACCTCTCTCATTCCCCCCTACGCCTGGCCCACTCCATGGCTTTCACACGCGCCTCCAGGGTCCGCAAACGCTCCTTCAACTCCCCCACACGCGCCTGCAGCTCTTCCACACGCGCCTCCAGCTCATCCACACGCGCCTCCAGCTCATCCTGGCGTGCGGCTGCCTCCTGCTCTTCGCGCATGCTCAGAAAGTCCATAACCATGGAGATCCCCTTGCAGAGGGCGATTGTCAGGAGAGACAACGCGATGACGGTCTCCGGGTTTTCCATTGCTAGCCAGTTCATTTTTATGGGTTATAAAGTGAGAGCACAGTGAGAGTAAAGTGAGAGTAAAGTGAGAGTAAATTGAGGTGGGAGTGAGGAGTGAGGAGTGTGTTGTGTGTTGTGTGTGATGGAGGTGTGAGATGGAGGGTTTTCACTTCACTCGCTTCTGTCAGCTCCTCGTCATCGTCCACATCTCCAGCTCGGAACCATCTGCGGGAACTAAAGTCGTTCCCGCCATTGGCACCGCCGGGCCGTCACTCATTGGTTATATAACTCGGACAATTGGGAGCTCTCCAACTTAAACATCCTCCATTTTTTGGTGCAGCTGACGTCAATATTTTTATTGATAATTACTTAGATTGCCACCGCTCGTTACTGTCTGATGGCGGGTTAGGCGCGCATACACCCTTCTCACTTCCATATCAACTCCACGTTAACAGCCTACACGAAGCGCTAGTGGCATTTCTTTCCATGGTCACATCATACATGGGTTTCAATTTCCTCCATAGCCTTCCGTGGCGCCGCCGGCGGGTTCCCCCCTCTAACCCCGCGACAGAAGAGAATGCTGCTTATAGCAGTTTTCTTAAAATCCCAACAGAGCTATTTTATATGATCTACCAGGAATTACCTTTCAGTGATGCTCTAGCCCTGACCATCACTTGTTCTCAACTGTACTACTCTGCTGTCGCTGCTGCATATATCCACAAACATCTCCAATCAAGCAGAGCAGCACGTTTCGAATTCCAGTGCTTGTTAGAAGATAGAGGCATTATACAAGGATACCATTGTCAAGGCTGCTTGAAAAAACATGCCATGACATCCTTCTCGTGTGAGGAGTTGGAGAAACGGGCCAAAGACCGCTATTGCCTCCGTACCAAGAAATGTTTCTGCTTACCGCCCGCAGGAGAGGATATGAGTTTTGATGACATAGCAGAAATGTTCGACAAGGTAGATCCCGCGCGGAGATTTGAGACATGTCACCCGTATGCCGGGATCCACCTATCCCAGTACGAGAATGACATCACAACTTATATCAAGCTGGTCAATGATAGATATGTGCAGACAAAAGAGGATTTCCTTGCATTCTGTACTGGGTTTAATTTTCCGCTCTGCCCGCATCTATGCCTGAATGATGAAAAAATAATCAGCCAATTCCCGCCTCCGGGAGTGTGGTTGGCATGGCGTTCTAGGTATAATCGTGGTTTAGGATGTGAGTTCTGCAAAACCGATGGAATTCTCGTTCATTGCGAGTGGGGTTCGTTTTTGGGGTTGGAGGTACGCCGATCTGTCGGAAATCTCGAATCTCCTCGGGATCCAGTCTGGATCGCACATACGTTTTCCTCAAGGGTGGCATGTTTGGAGCCCGCCCGCGCAGCGGCTACAACCCAGATGACGCGTAGTTTCAGACCCCTATCGGACACACCTCTACAATTTGAGCCGAAAAACGAACCCTTCTTCACACCTGTCACGCTAGTGACGCTACCCCCCCCGCTACCACCGCGAGAGCCTCAGCCTCAGGAGGGCCGGATGTCACTCATGAGAAGGGCGTGGGGCCATGTACGCTCGGCAATTCTGTGAGAGGAAATACGGGACGGACCCGGAATTGTAGCTGTTGAAATTACCACCTTTCAGTTTCCTGCCACGTTCGGAGTACTCGCTATAAGAGCAAATTACCAAAACCGTTTCTCAGCAAAAGGCAATCAGCACGACGGCATATTGAAAATAACAGTCTCCATTATCTCAACAAATTTTCCGGGGTTGAGAGAACCGAATTGCAAAAAGCTGGTACCCATTTATGACGGAGTGGAGATTCATGAGTAGTAATTACCGGGAGGCTTGATGAAAGGCAGTATATAAAATTGATCCAGAGAGTGTCTTTTCGTCAAGATCTATATCTCTCTCTTTATCTCTCTTTAATTATAGAAAAACGGATTTTTCCCGTGCAAAAACTACTGTAACGTGACCAAAAACTACTGTAACGTGACCTCACGTGAGGTCACGTGCACCCCATCAAAAATCCTTGGAAGGTTGCCTTGGTGTAGGCCAGATTATAATTTTTCTGCGCTTGCTTACTAATCAGGGGATGAGGCCGGGGGCAGTTGGGGTGGGAGGGGGAGGGGGTGATAGAGGTTAGGGGTTGTAGGGGGTGGTTTGGGGTGGTTTGGGGGGGAGGGGGTGCAAGCCCAAGGGGATGGGGCCAGGGGCGGTTGGTGTGGGAGGAGGAGGGAGTGGTAGAGGTTATAAGAGTTATAGGGAGTAGAAGAGGTGGTTTGAGGTGATTTGGAGGGAGGGAAAGAGTGCAAGCCCAAGAGGATGGGGCTGGGGGCGGTCAGGGTGGGAGGGAGAGGAGGTGGTAGGGGTAGTAGGGGTGGTTTTGGGGGGTGAGGGGGGGGGGGGGGGGGGGGAGGTGCCCGATGGGGGTTGGGGGGGGGAGCGGGGTGGGGGGGGGGTTGGGGGAGTATGTTTTTTTTTTTTTTTTTTTGTGTTGGGGTTCTGTGAGGCGATGTGGTCTCAATTGAGC
>JANTQI010000048.1:0-43638 GCA_032988985.1 Emmonsiellopsis sp. PD_5
GTTAATATGAAGTGTTGAGCTTCCTTCTCTTTTTTTTTTTTTTCCCTTTTTTTTTCTTGAGGGGGTTGGGGACGATTTTTAGTAGAGAATAGTTGTGGGTTTTTCTTTTGTTTCTTTTTATTCTTCTTTTTTACTGTGGGAAATCTGATGGACGGACGGAGTATTCAGTAAGATGTGCATGTGTATAATATAATATCCAAAGAACAATTGCTCAACTAACCTATACCTCATTTTCCCCGCCACAGAAATATTGGTTATGTGTGATGGCAAAGCACGGTGCAGTGTACTCTGGAACCTCGAGAAAAATGACAAACGTTTACATAACTGCTGCCTGGAGGCAAACGAAATTCCTACCTCCTCGGGCTCCTTGTAGATAGATTGTAGGCAAAATCAGGTACCTTGCCTCTAAGCGTTTAGTGGTTCTAGTAGGCAGGGTCCAACCGCCTTCTGTCAAACAAAGAAAAGAGAAAAGGAAGTGGCTGGTTGGTTGGCTAAAAAATCTAAAAGTTAATAATAATAGTGCACGAGGTCGGGTTTTCACACAATTACAAACCTTATTTAAGCTTAAATGTAGGGGGAAAGCTTATTTCCGCGAATGTTTGGGTTGTGCGGGGAGGAGGCGGGCGGGACGGCTATGTAACCAGACATTGGACAACGAATATGCTTTTTTGTAGGGTTGGGAATTGAGTTATGAGAAACTAGTAATTTGGATTGCTTTTTTACCTTCGTCTGTTTGAAGAACAATCTGGTGCAGCAAGATCTGTCCAGCCCGCTCGCTGGGTATGTCAGCTTCTATTTCGTTAATGCCTGCTTTGCTCCATCTTCAATCCAGTCCATTCCCCCCTCATCCAACTCATCCTTTTCCTCTTCCTCCTTGTTTTTCTTTTTCCTTCTATACCCCTCAACCATCCTCCTCTACTCTCCCTCAACCCTCTCAACCCCATCATCAACCACCTCCAGATCCAACCCGCATCGTGAATAAATAACTGGCGAGTGAAAAAGCACCCTCATCTGACCTGTGACTAGCAGCACCAAATAACAATAATCCTCAACAATCCAACCAATCCAATCCCAATCAAACCCCTTTGTTGATCTGGCAGTCACCATTGCAGCAGATGGTTTGCCAGCAGAGGAGTGGTAGTGTTGCTCCTGGGTGTGTTGGCCACCGAGATGAATGAGCTGCTGCATCTGCCAACACTTCACACTCCTTCACTTGGATCTCAACTGGGCAAAATTCAATAGACTATTGCTATTGAGAAACAACCAGAGCACTAAGCTCAGCCCTATTCTCTTGTCATTGAAGTCAACACACGCGGACTACCTCTATATTCACTTCTTAGCCAATGTCATAAACTTCGTCCCCCTCTCACACCCTCCAATATCCGCAAGCGCTCAGACCCAGTCAGTCGATAGAAAGTCATGTCCTCCTCGTTGGGGCCCACTGCCTTTTTCGTGGCCGTCACGTTAAGATCTAGAAGAAAGGCGAAGTTGAATGATCCTAGGAGTCCTGAAGCTTGCGAAGATCGCCCTGCGAATGAGTCTGGGTCTGCAGTGATATGTGGCAGTAAAAGAAAGCATGAACCCGATCAAAATCAATCTGGTGAGCGCTACCCCAAGAATTGCATTAGCCAGGAGCAGGAGCCAGCTTGTGACAAAGTGGCCAGGAAGCCCGCGATAGCTCCCATGATAGCGCACGCATTCCTCTTCGGCGGCAAAAGATCTCACCATGGCTAACTTATTCAATATGGCTTTTCCAGCTACAGGCCAGATAGACTCCCACCAATCTGGTGGTGAAGCGTATGGGGAGAGCAGTGTTACGGGCGAGACTGACGAATCGGAGATGGAAGAGGACGATGACAACCAATCTGAGTGTGATGAGCATGACTCTTACGACTGGCTGGAGGATATTGATTGCACTGCTGAATGTACCAGCAACGACTCTAACCACCATGATCTGATCCAGGCGGGCTATTGCCACGCTCAGCTCATCCGAAGGTCCCAGATAGGGGCAGTCTTTTATGACGAGATGGAGCAGATATCGAGACAAACTTACCTTCTCTCAATTGAAATCTTCGATCGCTATGGCCGCCTTAAACCTGAGTTCAAAGAACACCCCCTCAAAAGGGGGACCGGAGCGTGGGGCCAAGAACTTGATAAGGGGGATATTCTCCTCATCGACACGATAGATATCATGGAACCGTACAGGAGACTGGGTTTGGCGACAAGGCTCATCAATGATATAGTAGCCGAAGTGCAAATAAAGACGAATCGCCCATTCTTCGCAATTGCTTGGCCCAGCGCTCTTTATACTTATCAAGGCAGCTATAGGACAGAAAAGGAGTTTAGCGACGCGTTTGATATGGAGCAAAAAAGAGCCATTGCGTTCTTCCGCTCTCTCTTCTTCCGGCGAATTGGTGGAACTGTGTGGTTTGCATTTGCAAGTGACCCACGGCATCCCTCTCGTTCACTCGCTATCGATTATGATCCGCCGCAACCGCCCTCGCATCCTGTTGGCGATATGGATATAGGAAGACTTTTGCAAGAATCCCAAGAATTAGACGATAAAGAAATAGTCAACAACCTGGCCCAATTGCTTTTGACTCATCCTGCAGATGATCCCTTCTGGCTGAGTCGAGACAAAAAGGGCAATACGGTCCTACACAATCTCGCAATCCATTATAAGCCCAAAGCCCTTCGTCGTATTCTAGAACATGAGTTCGGAATGCAGTTGAAAGATCTTCGCAATGATGGGGGGGACACGCCTCTGGAAGCACTCCTCCTCCAGCTTGAAAATGATAGGATCAATACCTCGTACACTTCAGACTTTTTTCAGGGCTTTAAGAAGGAGGCCGTTCAATGCGTCGCCCTTTTAAAGGGTATAGCCAATTCCGCCACCCAGTTCGCCCAGATAACCTACGGATGCACCTGTGGTGAGTGTGAAGCTGGCTTCCTTAGCCCTCGAATGGCCGAAGCTTTGCTCACACAAGCAGAATTAGCATATGACAGGCTGTCGGGAACATATGCCTTAGGAGGTGAAGAAGACTGGAAGATTTTCAGCAAAGACTACTTGGGTTTTGTCGCTGTGTCTGTCCGCCAAATCCTCCGAACGAACAAATCGATGCGCCAAGGGTTCGCAGACCTATTTCGACCGTGTTGCGACCTGTCTGATACGGAAAAAGTTGCCAACGAATGGAAACGTACAAAAAATAGCTTTGAATGTTAGGGAATGGCCTCCGCACTGCAACATCTTTCTCGGTAGAGGCGGAACGGTTGCTTCGGTGGTAAACATGGTTTTCCAGCAAGCGATGGATGAGGATGAGTGCACTGGGAATGGGGAGTATATGGAAACATTTCGCGAAAAAGTCGAAAAACTTCCTGTCTGTCGGAATGACCATGAGTTTGGGTTCGTGAGCTGGAGGTGCGGGTTCAAACGAATGTTTCCCCTTCAATACCGCCATCGATCGGGATTGACTGGATATGTCCGGAGTAGTTTCCCCTCGGTCGTGTTTAGTTAACGGATTGATACTATTTAACCATGTTTCTTCAGTTTGCCAGATGAAGCTATCCCCCCCAGACTGGATGGTTCGGTTTACCGCTTTCTGCTTCGCGCGTGTGTGAGCGTGCGGCAGTTTCAACAACAGTCGTGCGTTCGAATGCAGCTCCATCATTTTCATCTGTGCTTTTCAAACCGATAACATGCTCTGAGATGTCTTTTCAAGTTTTTTGACCCTTTGTCAGTTGCCATAAAAAAGCATTGTAATGCTGAAATTGCGGAATTCCTTCTTGTCGGTATCGTCTAGGTTGACTCATCTGTCTCCTGTCCCCCTTCGTTATTCTCTCAGAGTTATGACATGTGATAAAAAGGGCTCTAATCAATACCATAGATTAGTATCAGAAACAGAGATACATAGCTTGCCCACTTTGCATTCAAAATCCAATAATATGCTTTTGATATCCAACCCTCGGCGTTACGCAAATAGGGGTAGTCCCAAAAATCCAGCACCAGACCTACTCTTGCTATGCATCGTTACAGATAGACACAGTTTTACTAATGGTGTTTTATTAATTGGTCTCCTAAGCGGTTTGACTTGCATATTTGGCTCGTTTTTGCGCCCTGCCACGGTCAAAGCCTACTCACAGTCTTGTATTTATGAAAGGCAGGGCCCTCTAGAAGCCCTTTATGCTGCCATTCAGCTGCGAGACCATATTTTCTTCCCTTCCTTATATACATTCTCGGGTGAGATTGCGAGGTTGGTGGCCTAGAAGAGCATGAGCATTAGGCATATGATGAGATGCAGGGGTTTGTGCAAGCCAATCTGAAAAGTAGTACTCGTCCGTACTAGTACTCATCCTTTCTTGTAAACGTTATTGACGGAGTTGATCAGCCCGTTGAAGAACTCATCGAGGGCGGATGGAAGTTCACGAAAGCGTTCATACATCAAGGGTATATTATTCCCATTCATAAGGGCTTCCCTTAACGATCTAAAAAAACAGGGAACACCTAGAGGAATACCCCTTGGCCTCTCTGCACAATATCAGTGCCGATATCGCAATTAATCGAGGCATACAATATAGATAAATCCCCCGGAACAACAGCCATGGTCGAGTTAACATGTCTTTAGGGGAAAATGGGGGTAACTGTTAATTATGCATCAAAGAAACGATGTTCTAGCTAGATAGAGTTCCCATGAGTTTCAATCCCTAGTCATACTAACAAATCAAACACAAGATATCTGTAACCATAATGTTGATGCTGGACTAACCAGCTCCCTCCTTGGTCCACTACTAATACAAAACCCCCCCAAAATTCCAGAAGAAGAAGAGGTATAATAAAATGAAACCATACCTGAAACCATGTTCCACCATTAACAAAAATACCCCTATCCTTTCAAAATAATTTCCTCCCCCACCCCCAAATCTCTAACATCACACTCAACCCCCACCTCCGCAACCATCTTCCTAATATCCTCTACCAATTCCTTCTCGGTCTTTAAAAGCTTCACACTAATCCCACCATTAATCTTATCCTCATCATGTGCGCCAATCCAACATTTCGGCCGCAGCTTCTTGGCTAATGCGACCCCGCCGCCATTTGCGCCTGCGATTATGTTTCCACCCAGATACCAGGGGTTCTGCACGCGGTCGAAAGAATGGATTAGGAGAGTGAGCCGGGGAGTTGATGTGGGGGTGGTGCCGGTGGTGAGAGGCCGTATGTGGAGATGGTTCGAGGCGTATTTGTCTAGGGAAGTGGAGCGAATTCCGTGGGGCGTGTATAGTATTGAAATTGGGGTGGAATGGACCTGTCGAGCGGGAGGTACTTGTTTGGGCGGGGCTAGGTTAGATACCGTTGTTATTTCCCTAGGAGGGGCTTGGGGTGTCGATGCGGTTGGGATTGCTGGTTCTTGAAGGGTTAGGTCAGAGGCTGAGGAGGACAGTGCGGGGGTAATCGTCGCCTGTTTATTATTTACAGATGTAGGAGAGGCAGCTGGGAAGAGAGGAGTTGTTGGAGTGGATGCAGCAGGCGATTGGGGAAGAGATAGGAGTTGGGACTCCCGAGCCGCCGTTTTGTGCTGATTTTGCCCTGCAATCCTTGGGCGTGGGGATAGGGCAAGTTTTGAAATCAGATTCGACCGAAAATTAGGAGAAGTGTTTGAAGTCGGAAATGGACTCGCCTGGGCCGATATCGATATTGATGGGGTGTGTTGACCTGTATCCTTACGCTTCTCCAATAACCCTCTAGTGGGTTGAATTTCTCCCTTCGTAGAATTATTCCGTAGAGGAAGGTCATCCGGGGACAAGGTAGTGCAATTCGAGCTCGCAGTGGGCGCTCGATATGTTATCCCAATGGCATTGTGCAACCCCGTTGTGTCTCGCTCTGGAATCAACACAACAGTAACTTCACCCACTTCACCATTTTCCGTCAATGGATCAATATTAAATCGAAGGATCGAATCCGAGTTGCGTGTACTGTATTCTGGAATCGCGACGACTTTCGTTTTACGAAAATAACCGAATTTTCGAATGGTCTTTGCAGCTTTGGGCTCAGCTAAAATCTTGGTCTTGGGGGAGTCTCGAGGTAATTGACGTAATGTAGGTTCATGGCAGTGATCTGGTTTGCTCTGTGATACAATCACTAGATCAGGCTCCCAATCTAGTTCCGAGAGGTGGCTTATGCATGGTTGAACGCTGTGTTCCGATGTTGCAAACCATCGATGGCCGATTACTGTGCGCCCGGTTAACCACGGATCGATGAGTATTGTAAAAGATATAGTGCTGTTAGGGTTCCTGATTTTCTCTTCGGTAGAAATATCATCCCCGTTAGGCGATAAGGTCAGAAGAAAGGTCGTGTCTGCGTTGAGATGTTTCACAGCCAAGGACATGTCATCCACCAAGCGAGAAAAATCTGGACTGGCAACTTCGAGGAAATGATAATGAAGGCCGGGAGTGGGGATACCGATGCAAATGGGGTACCCTTTGAAACGGTTTCATCAATCGTAGGAGCATAAAGACCAATGCGAAAATGTTTCAAATCGATTCGGAGTCAGCTCAACTGTAATCCACGGTAGAGCTCCTCGTGGAGATCGCTGGCTACGAATCCCCTCGCGGACTTGAAAACGGGAATATGACCAGGCAAAACAACAAATTTGTTGAATGTTCAGCAGATCCAGCGAGGTAAAATAAAAATTGTTGCCCCTTCTCTCAGGTAGTTGTTCACAGGCCCAAACATGCCACGGCGGAAAATAAGTGGTGAAACAGGTATCAAACAACAGCGAGAATATGGCCACGAAGATTCGCACAACCAATTTAAGAACCCACCCAGTCACCTTTGAAGCATTCCCAGAATTCGTAGCTATCAACAATAAAGAGAGAGCGTGGAGGTCAAAATAAGCGCAAATCCAGGCCTGGAGGATTTGCGACTAAAATAATCCCGATTCTTGGCTCCGTTTATGCCAAGAATATTGATCTTTCCCTTGCTGATGGTATTGCCCATTTTATCTTCCTGGCATGTCAACGGAATAATTATGTAGGGCTTCAGTCATTATGTGGCTTGCTTTGAGTCCGGGTAGTAGGGATACGTTTCTTCAGATGGCCTTCCAAAAGTACGTTCGTGAAGAAATGACCTTCTCGTTGTCATTTGCAATTTCAGGCGATTGAAGGATAGCAGCTTTGATCTTGGGTAAAACACCGGCACTCTACCTATTCTGGCCATATCAATCAGCATCCGTTTTGACAGGTGCTATACCAAAGCAAGAGCGGCCACCAGAGTCGAAAGGACATAGAGCCAGTTCTGAGGATATCGCTTCGAGGAGAACTGGCAACTTAACCGCTGTTGGTTTGTTTTTCTGCTATTTAGGGTGGAGGAAGGACATGAGTAGTAAAGGGTGACAAAACGCGTGTTGATTCTTTGCTTTTTGATGTTTCTGCTCCTGTTCTCCAAACTTCACCATCACTATAGCGCTGGTGTAAAGCCCATAGCTCTAATAGAACCTTCAGCTTCTGCACGGAGATTCGCAATTGAAAGATGGTATATGTCACCAGGATTTCTGCCCGCTGGGAGACTAGGACCAAACACTTGTCCCCTGGTAATAGGAATGCTCTGGTTCTGGTCGGTGGATGGGACGGGAAAGATTGGCTGATTATTGGGATATTAGGATTATTCCTCGCATTTTGGAAGGAGAGGGTTGACTTACTTCTGTCTGGACTAAAACAGTGTCCCTCGATGCGGTCCTTGCATAGAGCTCTATATAGCCCTTTATATGGCCGCCTGCTACTTTTGCCCATTGAACCAAGAAGACTGCCTCAACAGTTGGGCCTCCAACGAGCCACAGATCTTTATCTGCGAGAAAACGAGGCCTAGCGTCAGACCAGCCAGACTCCACCGCTATTGTTGGCAGTGTTAAGTTGTCTGGACGGATACACACATCTGGCTCTTTGGATGAGGAGGCATAAGGAGACACGAACGCGTCAAACGCTAGATCAGAAGTGGTCAGCATGAATGCCTCAGAGGTACTAAGGGAGTTATTTTTTAACAGAATAACATGACATCGCTTACTTGTACCAACTCTGATCTTAAGCTCGTTGCGCTCTGCCGAGGTGATGAATCCTTCTTGAAGCATATCTCGGAGCTCTTTCTCTAACCATTCCTGACCGCAGTCATGGACGTCAATTGGCTTGATACGTGCCGTCAGAAGTAGAGTCTGCGAATTAAAGGATATTCTGAGGGATTAAGACATATTAATATTAGATTTTCATGTAACCGGATTCTTGTTGGAAGGACATACCGAGGATGGGCTCTCTCAATGTCCGGGTCTTCGCAGAACGATCTGGCAAGAAGATGGCCTTCGTCTGGAGGAATGTTTGGAAATTCCAAATCAACACTATGATCTGTGCTCAAGATGGTCCGTTTAATATCGTTGAATCTCTGGGGGTATAATCGCTGGGACATTGTTGTGTTGCTTCTCAAGGTCCGCCGCGTGGTGCCGCTTCCCATGTTTATATCTTTTTTATACAACCCATTAATTGATGAGAGCAACACAGGATCTGCTGGAAAGGCCCGTAAGAAATTGAGAAGACTAAAAGTAGTATAATTCCCAGAGGGCTCTCACAGAAGAAACGAATTGAAAGAGAAAGGAAAGCGTGTAGACTCCATCAAGGCACACATAGAAGATGACGTTGTCGGGTCCGGAGCTTGTATATCTGATGGCAGCTCACCTACATACTTCCAGGATATGACTGGCCAGCCAAATATAAACATGAAAACTGAAGAAATAAGAAATAATGAAAGATAGATTTCTGTTCAAACTGTAGAAGATTCACCAAACTGGACAGTGAATAACTACGTCATGGAGACTTTCCTAGTTTGGAACACTAGCTTCAACCTAGCCCGAACTCAAGTTCAACCACATCCATCGTCCAACTTCTTTGTGACACCAACATCTTTCGATATCGAGCACGTCCTGCATGCAACAAGCCGGCCCGAGCCTTGTTCGATCCGCTCCAAGTATCTAGCCGATTGTGGTCGCTTTCATCTTCCTATTCATGGTTAGAGAGGGCCCAATATGGGATGCTGCCATCCACCGCTGGCCAACATGCCATTCCACTTTTATACGCCCAGGGTCACCCTCGTCGACAAATTGACCCTGGGCTTCTCTAGCTGCCATGAATCAACATCGGGGGGGTGGTGCAACCACATCATCCGCCAGCTACAATCGGTGATCCCAAATTAGATCGCTCAGGCCTTTCAATGTGGTTCCCCTGCAAGCCAGTTCACATATTATGCAAGGCGACGGCACACCACACCCCGCAACAGCCTCCTCGACTAAAGGGGTCTCGCGGGGTTCCTTTGCTTGGTGTTTCCTCTCCAGCTCTGCTATTTGATTGTGTTCGTTGCCCAGGAAGCTTTACTAGCCAGTTACTCTTCATTCAAAAAACTACTTTGACACAGAGCATACCAATTGCCAATCGCCACGCTATAGCGTGTGCTTCCAGCCGCCATGAGGCCGTCCTCTAGCTTTCTTGTTTCGGTCGGTTTGATTCTCCCATTCGTAAAGCGTGCAGCAGCAAAGGACGAAGAGGATTTGGGACTCAACCTCTTTACAGACTTTACCCCGTATGGTTGGCCCCATCGATACTTTTAAACGGGATAACTGCTAACCCAGGTGTCAGACTTCTTGCACTTTTTGGAGAACAATTCGCGAGGCAGTTTATGAGCCAAAGTCTCTCATGGCTAGACCACATAGTCTTTGCAATGGTCCCTTTGGGTATAGTCACCGCGGTAATTGGGGCTATTAGAGTATGCGGTCCCAAGTGGGCGAGAGCAGTCATAGGTCGTGCGCGCGAGACCAGGGCCGTTGCGGAAATCGAGCTAATGTCCTCGACATCCCGGGAGGTCTGCGAGTTGTTCAATGGCAAGTCCATTGTACGTGCAATGGGCGAGCCCCAGATAAAGCAGTTCCTTCTTTTCCCCCACCTATACGACGAAATGAGCGAAGGTGATTGCGGCCTGTATACGCTTGAGAACCCATTCAAGGCGGGGAAAATTAGGAAAGAGCGTGAGTTTAGCCTATCTATGCTTCTCTTTTGTCCCATCTTGGAATATTTCCATACAGATGCTGAGACATTGGTATAACTAGCGTACCGTGGCCCGATATGGCGCCTCCTATCCCGTGTAATGCGACGGGATACCATCCCTTCAAATCCGGAAAAGGCTGAAAAAGCTGGAAACCTCCGAAAGTTCTTTACATCTATGTATCTTGCGATATACCGGCAGCAACCCCCGTCCAGCACAGCAGAATCGCACGGCGACATCGAGGCAGCGAAGTCAAACACAGTCAACGGTACACCACCATCAGCCAAGGTATACCCTGTCCAAAATGGCCACGCCAAATCAACTCGTGCTGAAAGCCAAACCGTGCGAAATTGTTCAAGCGGGTACCCAAAGGCTTCCCAAAAGCAAAATGAATTCCCACAGGTACTGGTTCGAAGTGCACCCAACCTACAACTCAACCAGTACTCTGAGAACCCATCCACCGATCACAATGATGTCTGGCTGTTTGGTGCCGCTGCTGCAGGTATTATTCTTCAGGTTGGGGTGCTTGTGGTTGCTGGGATTACCGTTTACCATGGTCCCACGAGAGCCGCAGTTGGGCAAAAGAACATATACGGATTTGCCTTATTTCTATCCGGCTCCATCGTGCTCGTTTTCGGAATGTCCTTGTGTGCTTGGGTGATTGAGCGAAGCACCAAAGAATATTTCTGGAAACCAAATACTGAGAGCAACTCTTCCGCCGTCGGAGCGCAAATCCCAAATTCGGAACTTCCGCGTCTTATTTGGCTCCAAAGGAAGCATGTCGTGAATGATCAAGCTTTTGATCCTTTCGTTGTTCTTGGAGGCGCAAAGAAGGGAATTTTGACTTCGAGTAGGGCTCCAGACGACAAAGACAAAGCCGATAAAAAGATAGAGAATGCAGAGAAAACTGTGTCTCGGGTCGATATTGTCACGTTCGTGAAACAGTTGTGTGGGGATATTACATATTTTGTCACAATGCTAGGCGCCCTCTGTGGAATGTTGGGTTTTGTTCTGCAATTCCAAGGTCTCCGCGGATTACGCTGGCCATCTTCTGTTGCTCAATTGGTCGCCATCTTCGCTATGGCAGTGATACGCGCAGGCGTTCGCAGAACTTTGGGATGGACACCCCCGTTTTGCCGCACACTAGCAGAGTGTGAACTAGACTGGATGGCGATTCGTGTTGTTTTCTGTAAGGATTTTCGTGAAGGATCAAAAACAAGTGTTGCCGCTTGCGTTGAAGAAAATTGCGATGGAGTTCATGCGAGCCATGTGTATAGGTTCGCAATATTGACTTCCGCTGCGTCAGACGATCCGAATAACATATTTATCCCCGAATTTCTCATAAAGGCCGGCAGCCGCCTTAGAAATGGGGAATTAAACGCGGCCAGCCGACCTGACGAGGCAAATCCAAGCAGTCAAAGGCCAAGCAGTCCTTTGCCTGACAAGGCAAATCCAAGCATCCAAAAGCCAAGCAGCCAAAGGACGCTGCAGGTTCGTCAGCGGATCTCCGAACTGACTGCATGGAAGGGCAGGGCGTCGAAAGCTGCAATGTCACTGAAGAGGGCCATCGAACTTTTTATGAACGAATTTTGCACCGAGACTTGGGGAGGACTTGACGTGTTCACTTGGTCATTCGATACCAAAGTCGAATATCGTTCGTCTCCAAAAAAAGAAGGCACATGGAAAGAGCCTCGCGACATGGGCTCAAAGGTCATTTTGTTGACTGTGGAGAGGAAAGATAAGAAGTGGAGTGCTAGGTACAACGAACTCGATGCGGCCCTATCACTCTGGATGTCTCTACTTGAGAGAATGTGGAACGAAAATCATGGTAAACTTGAGGACGAAGACCCTGTCGACGACAGTGCATCAACTGGCGAATGGATTTCAGATGCCGGGCCTCGGTGGGAGTCTCGAGAATACAGATATCGCAGAGTACTGGGCTCTAAGAACGAAATGTTAATGAGAGACTTGGCCTGGTGGGTGGATGACATGTTGGCCTACGAAGGGTCACGAGAGTTGTCAGTTGCTGCAACAATCGGCTTTCATGGACTCAAACAAGAAGGTTAGTTAAAACTTTGAAACGTTTGTTCCGCTAGATTATGTTCAAACTCATTCCCAATCTCTCTTTCTTCCTTGACCGGAATACTCATGAAAATCACATCTCTGGAGAAGCGGGTCTGTTCGGTGTGTCTTCCAAGATGCTAATTCAGAATGGCAGGTGTTTCTCAAACACCAAGAAATATAGAAGAATTATCGATCATCTCCCGAGGACCTTTACCAACCATACTAGCCCAACACCTTTTCACTGGTTTCATGTGGAGTATTTCGAAATATCTTCCGCAAGATGCATTGAGTTCCGCTGATATCGAAGACCGGGATCGGTTTATACCGCATCGCATCGCCGATTCCTACCAATTCCCCAAGCTTAGAAACAGGAAACTACTCCACATCGTTCAAGTCTCTGAAAGCGTGGGGTTGGGAACAGCTAAAGATATCTTGCTATGCTTGATTCCCCCTCTTAGTAACCAGCTACTCCTACCAAATGAGGAAATACTTGACCTTGTCCAACACAGTGCAAACGAACTCGAGAAAGGCCATAACTGGAAGCAGGCTGCGGAAATATACGATGCATGGCTGGACACTGTCATTTCCTCGCAAAAGGAAGAACGCTATAACTATGCTGTCGTGATTGCCGTGATTGACTTCCTCCTCCAAGCGACGGACCCATTCATGAAGGGTACAACGGAAGCTGTAATGCATAAAGGTGCTTCAGTTGTGAAGGGGATCGTTGAAAATATTGTTGACAAACTCCACTCCAAAGGTCTTCTCCGCCTTGCTTGGAGGCTTCTCCTTTTTTATAAGGCACAGCACCGAGATTCCGCTTTCAAAAATCTAATCCGTAAGGAGCTGCAGGATGAAGTCTCCAAGGGTAAAACTGTAATAACCCTTGATTCTAAAGATAATTTGAGGCTCTTGCGGTTTTCGCCAGCACATTCCCGCGCTTGCAACGGCGGCAGTTACGATCCCCCTTCTGACAATGAGGCAACACAGGCGGATCTTTTCGGCTGGACTCCCGTACACTATTATGCTGCTGCTGCCAAAGATGAGGACATTCTTGAGGATACCATAACCAGACCTCATCATAAGGCCGATAGGCTGGGAAGGACGCCATGCCACTATGCTGCAATGTCGGGCTGCACGAAACTCTTGGAAAGTTTCCTTGGAGAACAACCGGATCAAGCTATAGAAGCCGCGATTGAAGGACGTGACGGAATGACGCCCCTTCATTTAGCAGCCAAATCCGGGAAACTCGAATGGGTAAAACAATTGGCTAAATCCAGGGAGCGTTTGCATGCTACCGATCACTGGGGCCGAACTCCTATCCACATAGCTGCAAGCGAAGGTCATCATGACGTTGTTGAGTTTTTGATGAAAGAAGCAGGTGACGAGTGGAAGGACACGCCCTGTTATTCCGAGCTCTCCTTGCGCTGTGCGGTGCACCTGGCGGTCCTGAATGGCCATGCCGGAATTGTCGAATCGCTGATAAAACAATCAGGCATTGTTGCCCTGGGAGCACAGGATTCCGATAAGCTCAACCCATTTGAACTTGCTCTTTTAAATGGAGCAAACCAAAGTATGATGGAGACTTTGATGAAGATATTCCATGAATATTTCGGGAAGGATGGTGAACATGGCCCAGACGATGAGGCTGCGAAGGGCAACAAAATTTTGGATACCAATGTGAGATATACGGGTGATGAAGAGGGGGGAGATATTCCAAGCCTAAGAAACAGGCTGTTGAGGACACTGTTCTTGGGAGTTTACAAACCAGGCCGCCCTAAAGTGCCAGGATTGCTCTTCCGACTTGAGAGTAGATCTGGGAGCAACCCTAAAATTGGCGCACAACGAGATCCAGATACAGGGAGCGAGCTTTACAAAGAGTACTCGAGGGAATTGGCAGTAAATGCTGTTACCGATGACGGATTCACGGCCTTAATATGGGCCATACGCGACGGCCGATTGGACGATATTAAGACTCTGTTCAGCCATGGCGCAACGCTCCACGCAATGGATAAAGCCAATAGGACCCCTCTATCATGGGTAGGAAAGGATTCTGGCGACCTTGATGCAGAAAAGCGCAATGTCATAGCAGTCGAACTTCTAAAACATCTTCAGCGTTCTGAGGTTAATACCATCGACCATAAAGGGGGTCGGGCCAACAAAACCCCTCTGATGTATGCGGCGAAGCATGGACATGCAGTAGTCGTGCGTTTACTTCTTGATCACAATGCTAAAATGGAAATTCAAGATTCACGTTCCCAAACAGCACTCGTTTACGCCATTAAAGCCGGACACGCTTGGGTCATTAAAACTCTTCTCAACTGTGGCGCAAGCATTTCTGCGACTGATGAGGAAGGAAGAACCTCGTTGCATTTTGCTAAGCAGGAAGAAGTGATCCGTTTACTACTGGAGCGTGGAGCGGATATAAATGCCGAATCTTCCACTATGGAAACTCCAATACTCACAGCACTAAGGGAATGGCGTCAAGAAAACGCCCAATGTCTCTATGATCTCGGCGCAAAGGTTCATTACAAAACAACCGACGGGGAAACTCCTTTAATGATCGCGTCAACGCGGGGTTATACACAGATAGTAAAGGACATTTGTCAAGACGCAAATGCGGCATATATCAATACCCGGGATAGGGTGTATGGCCTGACTGCACTGGCATTGGCATGCGAAAATAATCACATTGACACGGTCACGGAACTTATCCGCCACAAAGAAATCGACCCAAATATTCCTGCATCCGGTTATAGGGGATACACGCCTCTCCATTTTGCAGTTCGGAGTGGCGAAATAAAGATCCTCGAGGCCCTTTTAGAACGCCAGTCCATTGACCTCGCCGCAAAGGATCACTCAGGTAGAACTCCTCTGGATACGGCTCTGAATCGTGGTGAAAAGGCCATGTTTCGGTTACTACTTTCCGATAAACGAGTTCCTCAGAAGATTCAAGATGATCTTCTTGAAAATGCCATGTCTGAGTCAGATGAAGGTCTCATTCAAACTCTTCTTAAGGCTGGAGCTGATCCATTATCTCCGGGCGCATACGGCCAGAACATGTTGATCCTAAGCGCGAGCCGAGGACAACTGGCAATCTTTAACAAGTTCATAGATACTATCCAATCACGTACTATCGGATCACAGACAGTATGGAAAGACTCATGTGGCCTTGCATACCATGCGGCAGCATCTCGCGGGCATGTATCCATCATCCAAAGACTCATCAACCTCGAAATCAACCCTTCGCAATTAGATAAAAATATGTGGACATGTTTGGACTGTGCAGGAGGCTCCGGCTATTCGGAGATCGGCGAGATGATTTACGATGAGAAGTTTTTCCCAGACTATCTTAATAATAGAATCCCACACCAAACTCCATCAGGATGGGACAGCCATTTTATCACGGAGAATTTAGCTTTTCCTGACCGCGATGTCAATAGCCAATCCACAGTTTGGGGTAAGCCTACTGCAGCAGGTATTATTCTGCGTTCTGTCTCTTGTACTTACTTCGCTTTTTATAGATATACGCGTTGTCTCACATTCCTCCACGGATGATTGGCTGAGCATTCGGACAAACTACTGCATACCACGATACAAATGCTATTATTACGAGATAGAAATCTTGCAAGCACCAGAGTCCGGGTAAGTATTCTCC
Source organism: Emmonsiellopsis sp. PD_5 (assembly GCA_032988985.1). Taxonomy (NCBI): domain Eukaryota; kingdom Fungi; phylum Ascomycota; class Eurotiomycetes; order Onygenales; family Ajellomycetaceae; genus Emmonsiellopsis; species Emmonsiellopsis sp. PD_5. The sequence continues at coordinate 15,789 of JANTQI010000048.1, forward strand.
TGTTTGGTTTATATATGCACCACCCTTCTGACGTAAACTGGCCAGAATCATTGGATTAGGGCTAGCCGATGATCGGGCGACCCGGTACACCATGCCCGGGTGGCAGGAGGGTACGTGGGGATACCATGGGGATGACGGTATGATATTTTCGGAAGGTAGCGGGGGAATTGTGCCGAACGAGAATGACTACGGCAGCAACGGCAAATATGGCAGGGGTGATGTGATTGGTTTTGGTATGAACCATCGTTACGGCTATGCTTTCACCACCTTGAACGGGAAGATGAAAAGTAAGTCTATATAGGCACTGCAGGTGCCTTGCAAACTGTATACCGAGCAACATGCTTACCAAGTCCACAGGTATCGCATTCTCGGGGCTCATGGGTCAACTATACCCTTTCATAGGCATGGATATTACGGAAGAAGGAGTGGGTACCCATATTCGAGTAGTGCTGGAAGAAAGCGAGGAACATCCATTTAGATACCCAGGGCCATATGACCTTGGATATCGGTCCTAATAACGGTCTATGGATATTGTGATTTGTTCGTTTGAAGCGATCATATACAGCCTTAATAAATACGCCCTCCTCATGCGCATTATCTGCTGCTGTGATTTCCCCCCCATCCGCCTAAATAACCAACCACTGGCAACCTGTTCATCCAGCATTTAAATCCACCGCGCATAACCCATGGAATATGGAACGGAACCCTCTCCCCCTTCCACGACTATCGTTTCGGTAACCTCCTTACCCTTGAACCCCCACAAATTATCATGGATTCCATCAACCCCACGTTGACCTGCCTCACAGGCCCATAACGAATTCATTCATCCATCAGCCCTTACTGAGACCATCCTGACTTCTCTTCTCGGAGTAAGCACGCTTCCATATCTCCACCTCACCACCACCATAGATGACTCCGACGCGCATGGTAGAAAGCAGATTATGCGCCGCGTTGGAATGCTGGTAGATACCACCATTAAACGCAGCCGTCGCATCCTTACCAATTGCCGACGAAATAAACGCCTTGCCGCCAGGATGCTCTTTGACGAAATCGGTCACATCATGCACAACACCGGCAACGGCCACAAGGGCTCTTCCACTCCCATCAGCCCTTGCCGACGCCTCAAACTCGTCCCAAGTCATAACAGGCAACTTCGAAATCGGCGTGCCCCAATCAAGCTTCGACCGCCTAATATCCACCCTCTTCTGCTCCTGCTGCAACCTACCCTTCTCAATCTCATTCCTCCTAAATTCCTTCAAATCATACGCCAAACCCAGCATCTTCCAGCTCCAAATCGCCCACTTCGTCGGATCATACTGCCACCACTCAATCGCATTACGATAGTCAGACGGAAACTCATGATGGAAGTTATGATACCCCTCCCCCAGCGTCACCAGCGCCGTAACAAGATGATCCCGCGGCGAATGCCTATCATCAAATGGCTGCTCACCAAGCCAGTGCGCCAGCGAGTTAACACAAAACGTAGCCTGCTGCACAAACATCGCCCTTATCACACCCGCATACAACAACCCACCCACCCAATCCCCCCAAATCCCCCCACAAACCACCATCGGCAATCCAAGACCCATAAACAGCACAGCAGGTATATAATACCGATGCTGCCACGTAACAATCGGATCCTCATTGAGGTCCGTAATATCCGCCCGCCCGATGTTTTTGGGATTCTGCTTCATCACCATCCAGCCCAGATGGGAGTACCAGAAGCCCTTGCGCACGGAATAGGGGTCGCGTTCTGTATCTGTGTAGCGGTGGTGGGCGCGGTGGCCTCTTGACCACCAGCGGATAGAGCCCTGGATGGCGCCGACGCCGACGGCGGCGAGGTAGATTTTTAGAGGGATTGAGGCGCGGTAGGATCGGTGGGACCAGAGGCGGTGGTAGCCTGCGTTTTCATTCAGCATTTCTTCCTTTCCCCTTCACTGAACCACCCCCACGGAAAGATATTTTGTGGGATCGCAAACTACATACCCGCAGTAATCCCTAACCCCGTATTAAAATAGTAGAAAACAGCAAAGATGGCCGTGGGGCGCTGGAGCGGGCAGTAAAGACAGGCCGCGAGGAGGGCCGTGAGCGGGACGATGATTATGAAGAAGATGCTGAGCCAGTTGAGGTGGCGGTACCAGTTCGTCCATGTTATGGGTGTTTCTGTGATGTGGGATTTCTTCATGTTAGAGATGTAGATGTAGATAGATGGTGTTTGGGTCCGTTTGTAATAGATGGGGGGGTAGGTAAAAGGTTTGTCGATTCCTTGTATGTCAAGGTGAGTGTCTGAGCCAACTTTTTTATATATATACCGGGCAGGCTAGATGGTGGGATGTAGACTTAGTTCAAGTTGCTTTCTCTTCTGGCAATGAATTGCGGCATCTATAAAATATGAGGAAGTTTCAAAAGAAAATACTATCAGAATATATTTTACATAGCAATTATTCTGAGGATGACAGACAGAAAACTTTAAATAGCAAGTTTACTGCCCACCATAGTTACCGGCCTGTTTCCTACAGAGCCGCATTTTGTTGGGTGAAAACTGTTGATATAATTCTGTTGGGGATAGATAGTTTTGATTTCAAAGGTTGTATAACTAACTTACCCCTGTAGGCTGTGGATCACATGTCAGGCGAGAATGTTCGGTCAGGGGTAAGTAAGGAATAGTGGCATCCAAATAGGGGAATGCCACAGAACCCTTCAAAAAGTTATAATTAGATATTAAGTAGCTACTACGCCTAATGTAACTTACCTATCATTTACATATCCTAGTTATCTGTAAAGTAGCATAACTTAGCTAATAAAATAGAAACCAAACCAAACCAAACCAAACCAAATCAAATGAGAATTAAGGAAACGAAAACAGGAAAAAGTAGAAAGTAGAAAGAGATAATCAAAACGGGTAAATAAGCTATATATATATAGAGGTTATATAAAACTAACTGACTAACTAATAACTATCCCAAGAGGAACGGACTCAAAATACATACGCAGAGTGATAGGAAGGGGGGAGGGGAGAGGAGGGGAGACAAGTATGGAAATTGAAATGCCAATGATATATAAAAAAGATAAAAAAAGATAAAATAAAATCAAAAAAGAGGAAAGAAAAGAAAGGAAAAAACACCTCCCCATGCTCATCATCATCATCATCGTCGTTGTTGTTGTCATCGTCGTCATCATTATCGTTCGTTTTTCATCCGTTGATTGATCGTTGAGCGTCCCATCCATCCATCCACCCATCCATAAATAGATACATACCGAAAACGCATCGTGATATTTTTCTCTCTCTTTTTTCTTTCTTTTCGTTGATTTTCAACTTTTTTTAGTCCATATCCATCGTGCTATGTTACGTGGGTAACGAATAGGCGGATAGGTATATACGAAGGCGTTTCACGTCATCCATTCACATTCAATCGTCCGTCCGTCCGTTCGTTTTGTGGTTTCTTCCTCGTCTCCTTTTTTCTCGGTTTTCCGTTTGATTGCATATCTCGTCCGATGCCAGCAGACGAGATGGGTTGTTGGATGTAATGGATGGGTCAAAAATGTCCGAAAAGGCCAATTCGATCGATCGATGGATGATGGTTGTATGTGTGTGAGAGAAAAGGGGGGAGGGAAAACGCAGCAGGCATGTCCGTGACGTGGAGGCATCGAATAGTCAAATCCGGGCGCAGGCTGGCTGGTCTGGGTTAGATGTATAGAAAGAAGAAAATAATATCCAAAAAACCACCAGGGATATATATAATGAAAAGAAGTCGCAGTCCAATTTCCCCCGTTTTTAAAATTCCATCGGGCAAAGTGGGAAAGAAAAAAAAAAGCAACACGTCGAACAAGCTAAGAGATGAGAGAAAAAGACATCAATGCAACATAATGGGGGATAATAATCAAGGCAACATAACCAAAAATTTTGGAGGAAAAAAGAGATATAAAAAAAATTCGAAATGCATAAAATAAAAAATCCATCAATCATATCAAATATCCATTCGTCACCGGAATTGCAACTGAATAGCCCTCCATTGCCCGCCCACCGTCCCACAACGCGGACACCCTCTCCGATTATGCATACTCGTCGGCGTCCCCGCATTGCCATTCCCACTAACCCCGTTCCCAGGACTACTGGTTGGGTTCAGGATGGATGTTGGTCCTGGCGCGCTGGTCGTTTGCAAGCCCGCCACCACGCTGACACAGTCACGGCATACGCCGCAGATGCAGTTGGTACATGCGAAACAGTCGCGGACGGGCCACGGACGTGAACAACATGCACAGTAAATTTGGACATCTTTGCTGGTACTCGACATTGGGGTTGGGTTGGATAATCGGTGGTGGATGCGGTGGTGTGTATGGAGGTGATTTTGGAGTTGTTGGGGATGTGAAGACGGTGGGTAGGAGCTTGTGAGCGGTCGAGGAGGTTGCACGGGGCTGGAATCTGAGTTTGCAGAGTTGGGTAGGCCTGCAGAGGACATGTGGAAGTTTTTACCGGAGACGGAGGAGTTTGAATCGAGGGACGACTCGATTGAAGGGAATGGCTCTAGCTCGTTGTCGAGACTACCGTGGGGTTCGTAGGGAGGTGGTGTGAGAGCCTTTTGGAGCGGAGATGCGGTGTATGAGAGGGGTGGTGGGAATTGGCGGTAGTGTGGTTGTGGCGTGGGTAAGCCAGGTGTTGACTGGAAAGCGGGAGGCAACGATGATCGATGTTTCGAAGGAGCTGAAGTCACACTATTGAAAGCATGAAAGGGGGGTGATTTGGGTACCTGTGAACATGAGCAATGCGCCATTAATTGTCAATAAAGGCAGTCTCTTACCGGAGTCAAATCGCGATCGTCATCAACCTCCGTCGCAGACGTGGCAGCCTCGATGAGGTCCTCCCATCTCTTCCCCTGGGCCCATGCAGCCGTTTGCGGCTCGGCTGACAATGCCTTGCGGTCGTTAAGACTGGGTCTGCGACCAAACTCCCTTGACCTATTCCGCTCATGCCTTCCCTTGCGCGCAGACTGGGTCAACGAGCCTTTTCGCGGGCGCTGCAATTTCTCCCGTCGCTGAATTGGCGGGAGGGTGGATGAGCGTCCTGGGGGAGAGTGCGCAAGGATGGAGGGGAGCAGTTCTCGAGGGCGCGGGGACTGGAACGGCGGTATGGATTCTTGTTTGAAGTGGTCGCGAAGCGGGGGGAGCTCAATTGAGGAGCGCATGCGTTCCCTTCGCAGGTCGACATCGGAATGCATTTCCTGATTACACCCATCAGCTTAGTTAGTAGTGGATAAAAAGACAGGACTAACGGGTTCAGAATCCCAGTCGGCAGTCAATCGATGGTGATGGAGCTGGGCCAATGCGACAGCAGCAGTGGCAGCGGCGGGGTGAGCTTCATCGAGGGTTCTGGGGGTCAGGGGGGAGCTCCGATCGGGAGCACCAAAGAGATCCCTGTCGGCTAGATCACCTAGGAACGCACTCAGCACGGCTGGGAGAGTAAAATGAGGTGGCGGCAGAGGATACGAACCGGGGCCTCGTCGCGGGTGCGGGGCATTGGGCGGCAGGACATGGGCTCGCTGGTCTGGCGGGGTGGTGACCATGAGCTGGAAGCTCTCCTCGGTCGCGGGGAGCTTCGGGATGTAGTGGTTGGGGTGTGCGCGACGGATATGCTCCTGCATGGAGCGGTATCGTTTTTCCTAGCAGACAAAGAACATTAGCGATGAGAACGGCATTGTAGATGGCACAGTGAAAGGCCAGGACGAGGGGTGATGGTGGATAAAGGCCAGATAGCTGAGATAAGGGCGGTGTGGCGGCGCGGGGACAGCTCGAGCAGCTGTGTGTGGAGAGACAGGACAACTCACGCCCAGACAGCGTTTGCGACAATTGGAGCCGTCATTGTTGGTCAGGGGACAGACGACCTCGTTGTTGGCGTCGGACACGGAGAACGAGCTGGTCAGGGAGGCTCGCGGCGGCATGGTCTGGGTTGGGGAGAGGGAGACGGCCAGCGAGGGAGATGTGAGGGCGACTGAGGGAGAAGGAGAGGGAGAGGGAGAGGGGAGCTGGAGCAGGACACGGCGGGGGAGAGAGGGAGCTGATGCGCATGCTCTGCGGTGGACGATGGCTGAGGCGGGAGGCAGGAGTCGAGTGGTGATGGGTGAGGTGGATGAGGATAGGATGAGGATGAGAGGAGGACGGGGTAGCTGTGGCTGAGAGGAGAGACAGGAGAGACAGAAACACCAGGGAGAGGACAGGGCTAATAGCTGGCTAAGTTGGTTGCAGTGGGGGGAGAAGAAGACGGGATAGGATAGGATAAGTTAGAGAAGAGGATAGGATAGGATAGTCAGTGGAGCTGCACCTCTCAGGTGAAGAGTAATAAACCACAGCTCAGCTCCAGCTATTCCAATCCAAGACGAGGGGTTGGCGGGCAGAGGGAGATTGATTTGATTTGATTGATACTCTTGATTAATTAGTGCTGCTACCCCTCACTTGCCACGCTCTCACTCGGCTTAAGGTGTGTTTGCTTTTTCTTTTCTCTTTCATCTGATCTACTCTCAGCTCCGGGTTTATTCTTCAATCTCTCCTGTACTTAGCTATTTATTCATCTGTTACTGGATACATGTATGATTCATTCCACTCCCTCGGCAATCAACACTAGCAGCCAGCTAAATTGTTTCAGCTCCCGTCTGGCTTCCGTTTCATCCGCCCACTAAACATCTTTATTTAATGCAATTGAAACCTCTCTGCCTGGTATAAAGTAATGTATTCAGGAGTTCATCATCAAGCTCAGGCAAACACCCGCTCAGATAAATTGTCGAGTTTCCCCTGCCACCCTCCAACTAAAAAATGTACCATCTCTCCCACCACCTCCCACACTAGTTAACTACCATCCCTGATCAGTGATTATCCAATGCGACGCCAGCCATGTATGTTCGTGCTGTAGACGGTAAATATGCACATGCAGCTCCATAACTACTTGGAGGGCAATGGCGAATAAATACCGGCTTTCATTGGAACCTTGGAAATCACCTGGGCACCTGGGCATAACTAGCTACCTAATCCGGTTAGGCGTCTTGAAGAGGATTTACGTTCCTCTACTGGATAATATCTATGCCACTCAGAAACCCCTCAACACATAGGGCTTCAACACACACACCCTCTCCAGCGGAATTCAAAAGAACCGGCATGCATCATGATACTGCAGCTCGAAGGACACAATCTAACGCCCCAGTAACCAGCAGCCAAAAAGCATCCCCTACAGTCAACAAATCTGAACAAGAGGGGTCTGGATCGGAAAAACGCCTCTATTTGCCCTCATTGGAACTTCCAACATAAGATGACATCCCCACCCACTGGGCCTCGTCGGACTAGTTAGCCAGAAATACCCTGTGCTATGCTGTTAGAGAACATCGTCAAGCCCTTCAATGCATGAAGAAGAAGAAGAAGAAGAAGAAGAAGAAGAAGAAGAAGAAGAAGAAGAAGAACGGTGGCTCGAACAACAACCAGGAGATGGTCCGTTTCGATGCCTCATGCTGAGAATTACGGGTCTATCTATCAAGCATGAGCTACATACTTACGACATTACCAGAGTCCTCCTCACTTCACCACCGCTCTATAAGTATCACATACTTCGACATTACCAGAGCCCTCACTTCGCCGCTGCTCTATAAGTAGGTCCTGGCATCACTTCTGCATGGTATGGTGCCTTGCAGAGACCACAGGATATTCTCAGCCGTGGTTTGTTGTCAGTTGACTCTCCCAAGAGGAAAGGCGTTTTCCCCCTTAAGACCGCACTTGAAGAGCAAAGCAAAGCCAACAAGGACCTACGATGTGACGCTCGCATTGACGGACGGCTCTATTAAGAATCAGACCCGTGGGTACTGTCGTGAAAGACCCATCTCCAGCGGACAGCCACAGCCTATAGGGGAAAGACGATCGAGCGGCCTTTTGTCGGCTTTGGGTGCGAGATAAACACACCTTCAGCCCTTACCGACTAGCTAGATCTCTCAAGTCCCGAACGGAAGGGCGACATTCAAGGCGAAGAGTCTAGCCACAATGCACATCTACAATCGCTTTGAACGACGCATCATGCAGAAGTTGCCTTGCACTCGGCCGTTTTTCAGGGTCTATGCTGAATCCTCTGGACAATATAGACAGTGCGTGTTTCCGCTCCGTTGGACTAGCGTCGGGCCGTCCGCGTAGAATCAATGCTTCGAGGTTGGATTCGCGTATAGGTGTAGTGTCCTGATCATACCACCAATCACGAGTTTTGCCAGGAGTACAGTAATGGCCTTTCCATTGTGCTGGCAGTCGGCCTAAGCGGCTGACTATGGTGGTCATTACCCCACCATCCGCCCATGTGTGGAAGGGCGTAAATCCAACATATAGTTCCGTAAATATGCACATGTAGCTCCATATATCACAGGCAAAGCTTGGGTTGTGGTTGTGCAGCCGCTCCGGAGAGCAATAATGAATAGGTGGCCGACCTGGCTGCAAGATGGGGGTACCGGGTTTCATGGCTAACCCAAAGTCACCGAGATAAAACGACTCCGTTCGTAAACTGTCAGGGATTTCAATTGGCTTAACAACCTCCCCTTGTCTCCACGGGTTATCTGGTATAGATAACTTTAGGGGACGGCCTAGGAGCTTGTATTTTGCGGCTCTGTCGAGATTTTCGAGAGGAACTAGACCCCACATGACATTTTTGTTGTTTATATCTATATACAACTTATTAGCATGCATATTTTTATAGTACATGGCTCGGAATTTAACTTACCACGGTGTACAATTCCACCTTCATGTAGGCTTGCCACGGCCTCCAGTAGCTGCCTCGCAGCTGACATGCGGGTGGCGATAGGTATCTCCCGACCAACAAGGGAGTCAAGAGACGGACCCTGTAAGGGAAACACAAGAACTCGATGATCAGAGTCTTTGCCACGGAGGAGGAAAGTTGCTATGGATGTAACAAGGTGAGAGGTATCCTTCACAGCAAGCTTTATCTCCTCAAGAATGTTATATTCATGTTCTCCTGAATTTCCCGCAGCGAAGATCTTGAGAGCCACATCCTGCCTGTTGATGAGGTCATGGGCCATCCAGACGGTGGAGAAACCACCATGGCCGAGTTTATGCTCTATTTGATATGTTTGGTTGATCACTTCTCCGATCCGGATGGGGTAGAACTTGTACTCGTAAGGGCATTCGGAATACTCTGTGACGTCGTAATCTTCATCAGAGTCCACGAAGTCGCCATACTCGCCTGCGTCGCTGTCTGTGGGGTACTGGGGTATCGTGGCTGATATTGTCATGTTCGGTGTGGCTTTCCAAAAGATTGAGGCAGGCGGGATAATGCTGACAGCTGTCTGAGTATAGCAACAGAGTTGAGTTGGGATTCACTAAATGAATAATCGTAAAGCATTGTGTGAAAACGAGGGAGCGAGAAGGCGGAAGAGGGGGACAAAGAGATAAGATTCCAATCGGGAGACTGCGGGTCAGCTGACCATTCAATGTCGTTGCCGTTTAATAACTCTTTCAGTTCCATTCCCTCTCATCCTCCATGATCAATCACTCAAATACCCAAAAAGAAGACTCTCATAAACCCGTAGAGTGGGAAAATAAAGGAATAGAAAAAAAGAGGAAAAACACAAAAGAAACTCCCATAGGGGGAATCGAACCCCCGGCTAGCGTGTGAGAGACGCTGATGTTAGCCACTACACCATATGGGATGGTATTTGATGGGAGGCACTAGGCGATTCAGGATTTTGTGCGATAGCTTGGAGTTATTCTAGTGGGCAGACGAGAAAAAGGGGGAGGAGGGTTGTTCTCCTTTTCTGGCTAGGTGGGTTGATAGGGGTACTTGTTAGCTCTAATTTGTTTCAAAGGAGAAGATGAATTCAAATATGTTATAATATTTATTGCTTGGTTTTTTAATTGGTTTCGTGGAACTACCTACCTAGTTTGGTTTCTGTTATTGGAGTTTTCAGTATATATATCGCGCATCATGGATAGGCAGGCTATCATGGTCTCCTGACAGAAGCCTCACCCTGAAAAATAAAAATAACCACAGTTGTATTACAAAATCGATAATCAAGAACATATATATTTCATATACGTGGGTAGTTTCGCTCCGCTATGTTGGTATTTTTTTTCAAAAGAAAAAGGCAGGGAATAGATAGACAAAAATCCCGGTTGCGAAGCTCGCTTGCAAAAGAAAAAGGGGGGTGTCAAACATGCACAATAAGACCGCCCAAGCCAAAGAGGACGGATAAATAAGTGGAGAGAGGTATAGTGAAGACCCAAAAAAAGAGCATTAAACCCGCAAAACACCGCTCATATGTATGCATGTATAGATGTACAGGCGCATTATATACAGTACAGAACCTAAACCAAAACCAAAATGAAAAAAAAAAAAAAAACAGACATCAATCATACCTCATCCCCCTCCTCTACGCTCCCCGCACCAACCCCCCGGTGCTCATTAACCTTCCCCGCCATCTTCTTCCCAACCTCATAGCTGGAAATCATAATCGCGCATGCAGGCGCGACTTTCAAACACCGCGCCGCCCATCCGCGGAACAGGCCCGGGATGCCTTCTACTTTGAAAATGTGCACGAGGAAGCGTGGCGTGGAGAGTTGTTCGGGGTGTTTCTGGGCTGGTGGGTGAGGTGGGTTTGATAGGGGGGTTGTGTTTGATGATGTGGATGAGGATGAGGACGCGGCGAGTCTGGTGAAGGAGGACGATGTAAAGGAGTTGCTCGTGGATGTGGCGGGGGACTTGGCCGTGGGCGTGGCGGAGCCCGGCTCGTCGCCGCAGTGGCGGAAGACTTGCTGGCGCGTCTTGCCGACGTCGAAGGGTGTGGTGATGAGCGCGGCGAGGGCGCCGGAGATGGCGCCGGCGGTGAAGCTGTCGAGGAAGGTCATGGTGTGGTCGTGTTGTGCGTGTTGGTGGTGGTGGGGTGTGAAGATCGGGTCAGGGATGGTTCTGGCCCGCATGTCCGTGAGCGTGTTCTTGACGCTCTCGTAGCCCCACCAGTATAAAGCGGAGAAGGGCACGTCCCGCCACATGGTCAGTGTCAGCCCGCGCCAGAGTGAGCTGTAGCCCTGCGTCTGGGTCATTTGGTGGAGCCGTTGAAGCGTGGCTTTGAAGTGGCCGGTGCCCGTGCCCGGTGTGGCCTGTAGGCGTGTGCGGAACATTTCTATGGGGCTAATGACCGACGCTGCGGCAATGCGGGCTATGCCACCCGAAACGAGCGGTGCCGTGTTGTCGGAGAAGACACGGTTGATGGGGCTCTTATTGTCGTACCGGAGCCAGTCATAGCCGGTGAAATAGATGACATTGGCCGGGATGGCCATTACTAGAGTTGGGCTGAGGCCTCGCCATAGTGTTAGAACCCCCTCGTTCCGCGCAATCTTGCGTAGGCCGTCAAGAGTCGAGGTAAAGGTCTTCCGCTGGGTTTCCTCCACCGCACAACCCGGGACTTCGAGGCCGGCCGACGGGCTGCCAATTGCTGCGCCATTCTGGCCAACCATGCAGAACTGGGGATTGTTTCCGACCCAAAACACTTCCCGACAGCAGGCGGTTACTCCGAGATTAGGCGGTAGTTCTCTAAACGCGGCGGCGGGTATTATATCCGGCGCGGCGCGGAGGACGGGTGTTTGTGATTGGAGGCGGATCCGGACGACATCAAGGGGAGTTACTAGAGAGACGTGTTAAACGGGCTTCATTGACTCTCATAGAGCAGTATGTATCTTACCAAGGAGGGAGGTCAAGAGACTGCCCAAGGTCGCCGAAATCATCTTCTGGGTCGCGGAAACATTGTTGTATTCCTGGCTGTGGCCGCCCGACCGTCCGCTTGCATTGCTGGGAGCCATCGACGCCGTCCTGGCATGGCGTAACAGCGGCTGGCTTTCCTCAAACGCACTGGTGTCCTCTATCGGGTATGCTGGGCCTGACTCACGCAACCGCGGTGGTGACGCACCCCCATAACCAGACATTCATCCGCTATGCTGAGCAGGATGCCCGGAGGCCAAATGCAAAGATGTGCTTGCGAAGTCGTGGCAGCTTGACAGGCGTCGTGTTCATGCCGGGGAGAGATACAGAGACGCAGCACAGAGGCGGAGACACGGCGATGACAGCAGTGGCCAAGGTTGAAGTTGGCAAACACGCAGAAAAAATCGGTGATAGCGGAGGATTAGGCGATATCGGCTGCGGCAATTGAGCTTGGCCGCAAAAAGCAAAAAGGCGCGCCGATCGCAGCCCTCTAGACCCGATATGGCCGAGAATTGCCGACTAGCGCGGGCGTCGCTGATGTAAGCAGGATGCGCTAGTTCGCGATAGGCTTAGCGGCGGAGATAAGCACTGATTGATAAGACGGAACGCGGAGCCGCACCACGTGCTTGGCATGCTGATTAGTCATCCCCACAACCTCATCGTCATCGCACCTGTCAGTCTGATATCAGAACAAACAACAGAGCTTCACGGCGGCGATTAATTGTCTCTGCTTTTGTGTGCAATGGCCTGCTACATTGTCTGAATCTGCGGGATCAGTGTTGACTTGGTAACTGTCGGCCATCCCGCCGTAATCAGCCAGAAGATTGGTGACCGCAATAACAACGCGGCAATGGAGCCAAACAATGATGAGCTCGAGTCTTTCAGACGCCAGTGGCGGGAAGAGGTCGCACAGCGGGCTAAAGGGCCTTCTGCTTCCCAGCCAAGACCTCGGAAACCCGCCCGCACCACCGCTCCTGAACCGAGTCATAGACTGCCGCCAACGCAGTATCCGGCCGCGGATCGAATAGAGGATGAGGACCTGGAACCCGCAGCGGGTGTGCAGCCTGCACCCCCACAGAAATATGAGGAATTGGTAGATCAAGTGCGCGCGCTGCAGGTTACATCTCCTGACGAGGATTCGTTTGGTCGACAGCCCGAGAAACCGCCCACCTCTGCGCTTGAGCATTTCGAGGCCGCAGCGCAAAAGGAGGCTCAGGGGAATCTGGGGTCCAGTTTGGACCTTTACAGGAAGGCTTACAGGGTAATTAGTACTTTAGCTGCCAGAGATATTATTACAGACCGCTGATTGACTCCCTATAGCTTGATTCAAAAGTCGACCAGGTATACAGGAAGAAGCACTTCCCTCCAGCTCTTCATGTGGCCGGTATCAACCCCCCAGGCGCCCCAGTTACAGTGCCAAATACTGTCCACCGTTCACAGAAAGAACCAATTTTGTCTACCCCTGATTTAATTGCTTCGTTTGCTGCTTGTGCGATCCCTGTTGCCGATCCCGCCATCGAGAACACCCCGCCTCCGCCCTGCCCGATCTCGAAGATCCCATCCGAAGTGCTTGTGGAGGTTCTCAGGCATGTGGCTCTCATGGACCCGGCGTCCTTTGGCCGCCTGTCCCTTGTCTGCAAGAGGTTGGCATACCACTTCGCCTACGAGCAACGTATATGGAGACGACTCTGCCAGGGATCCGAATTTGGCTTTGGCGCCATGCACTATGACTTTGTCTGCGACGTAAAGGGCCGCAAAATACATTCATTCTTGCCAGAATATACCCCCTTCCCATTCGATCAGGTCATCCTGAAAATCCCCAGGCCCCTTACAACCTGGAGCCAAGTCTTCCAAACTTTCCCACGCATCCGATTTACAGGCATCTACATCAGTACAGTTAACTATACACGCCCCGGGGCGGCCTCCGCCCTACAACATGTCTCCTGGAACGCCCCCATCCACATAGTGACATACTACCGATACCTACGCTTCTACCCGGATGGCAGTCTCATCTCTCTCCTCACCACAACGGAACCCATCGATGTGGTCCCGCACATCAGCAAGGAAAACCTCGAAACCTTGCACGTGGGTGTCCACGCCCACCGTAAACATCAACATCACCCATCAGACACTGTCGCACCAGGGGGCCCCGTTGCGAATCCGATCCCCCCAATAGCCGCAGCGGCACTAAAAAATGCTCTCCGCGGCCGCTGGCATCTCAACAACCCCTCCCCGCCCCCGCCACCCGAAGAATCAGAAGCATCAACCACATCCCCCACAACAAACCCCACGCCCCCATCAGCCACGAACTCCACCACTAGCAACGGTAAAAACCCCATAACCCCCGACCCACGCGACCTCTTCGTCGAAACAGAAGGCGTAGACCCAAAATACACATACATAATGCACCTTGCGCTGCGGTCGGTGGGCACTGGTGCTTCCCGTCCCGTGGCGGCAGAGAATGCGCCTCCGCAGCCGAACACGGCGAAGAACACAAAGCTGATGTGGAAGGGGTTCTGGAGTTATAACCGGACTACGGAGGATTGGGCGGAGTTTGGGTTGAGGAATGGGAGGGCGTTTGTGTTTAGGAGGGTGAGGGGGTGGGGGATGCCTGGGTAGGGTAGGTAGGTAGGTTGGTTTCATCATTTTGGTTTTGGTTGGAAAAGTGGTGGGGGGAGGGGGGAGACGGGTTGTTTGATATTTATGATATTTAACGATTTATGGGCTGTAATTACTTTGGGTAACTTTATTTTATTTATTTATTTCTTTCTTTCTTTCTTTTTGAATGCCTGGTTGGTTGGTTAGGTTTAAAAGTGTGGTATATATGAGGTTTTTTATCTATATAAACATGCATTTTTGTCTAACTTTTGTATATACCAACAAGAAAGGAAAAAACTCTCCAGGACGATAGTATAATGATGATGAATGGGTTGTTTCATACCTACCTTGGAACATGTTCTCTCCTTACTGATTTAAGAGATAGGGGTACCTAGGTAGTTTTTTAAAAAAGGGGGAATAAAGAATCAAGGGGTATCGGGTTCAAATCATCAAATGCCAGCATAGGGGCTGGCATCTTGTGACGGTCTATAAAATAAGAGAGGATGAGGAAAATATCATCATGAGCCCTGCCCCCCATAAGTCCATTCCCGCCCAAGCGTGCAAAACTATAGGAAGGTGGATATAGATATCAACACTATGTACACCCCATGTAAAGTAAAGCCCCTGAGCCAACCAAACCTGCACAGAGAAATAGGAATTTACTCCTAATCACCATCCCACCCCAAAACACCCTGCTAAAACAAACAAATAACAAAAATAATAAACCCACCCATCATGCAATAATCCTATAACTCCCCCCACTAACAACCTCCAACCTCCCCGCAGCAACCATCCGACTCAAAAACTCCCTCAACTCCTCACTACTAAACGGAAACCCACCCGGCACCACAATCTTCAACATCATAATGATCCGCTGCAGCGGCATCGCGCCCTGGTTCGTCAACATCCCCACGATAAACTGCCAGTACAGATCCATCTTGGCCATGGCGGCCGCATCGGCTGACTCCTTTGATGCCGCTGCTTCCGCTGCCGCGGCTGCTGCGGCCGCGTTTGCTGAGGAGGCGCCGGTCGGGCCTGGGACGTGTGTGTTGGCGTCGCCGGTGGGGTGTGTTGGGTCATCCTCATCCTCGTCGTCTGGGATGGTTTCTAGGACGCGGAAGGTATCCGGCTGTGGTTCGATGAGGATGCGTTTGCTGATCCAGAAGAGACAGGCGCTGCGGACGAGGGCGGGGGACATTTCGAGTTGTTCGGAGAGTTCAGGGATGGTTTTTGTTATGGGGTCTGGGGATGATGAGGGGGATTGGAAGGCGTGGATTACCGCGGCTTGCCAGGTGGTTACTTCGGCGGTGAAGACGCGATCTTCGAGGTCCAACTCGACGGTTACTTGGCCTAGGCCGTTGAGCCAAGTGAGTTTCCGGGATTGCTTGAGGGATTCAAAACCTGCGGAGTATCGATTTTGAAGGGACGCGATTTCGGGGGGCACTTTGAAGTGTGGGTTTTGGAGGGATGGCCAGTAAAGATGGGAGAGGATTTTCGCGTGCAGTTCAGGTGTCGCTTCAGCAGGCGAGCTAGGGGATTGCACAGATTTGCCCTTGCTTGCAAGCTTCTGGTCTGCACGGATGGACGAGTCGACTCGTTCCGAGCTTTGGACATCGCGGAGCATGACCTGGCATGTCTGGAGGGCCGTGTCGCCGAATCGAAGCTTGAGTAACTCTAACAGGGATACCTCTAGATCGTAATTTTCGCTCTTCTTAAGTAGTCTATCCCCAAGGACTTTCTGTAGCTCTTTGACAAAAGCCTCTTTCGTTTCAAAGAGACTGATCAGGCTACCGATTACGTCGTTGTTCTTGGATTTTTTGTAATCTGGCGCAACATCAATCGGATCTGGCATCCATTTCATGTCATCCCAATCTAGCTCCCCAGAATCATCGTGATGCAAAAGTTCGTGGGCTTTTGACAACTCTATTGCCAATTCAACAAGCGTGTCTGAGCTGGATGTGATTGGGTTGCGATCTGCATCCACTGTATCCGCTAGGAGGCCACCGACAATAACCTTCACGGTGTCATCACGGTCCCTGAGATATCTCCGAATGGGCCGAGCGACATGGTTTAGCAGCACCCCGCGGGGATCTAGCTGGGTGAATGCGCGAATTATCGAGATATATATCTGCAATATTTCAAGGGTCGATGCGCCGGGATGAAGAAGCCGTTGTATCAACATTGTTACGAAGGAACTCGCGAGATATAATCGAGTTGCGGGATTTGTTATATATGGCTTCAAGTCCTCAATAGCGCCGCTGCTAGAATCCCACTCAATAATGATATCGAACAGCTCGCTTATTCGGAGAGCACCTAACCGCGCAACTCCTATTTCTTGCCATCTCTCAACATCTTTGAGAGTGACATCTAGGTGTTCTTTGTTTGCGCTTTCTTTATCGTCGTTGGTTTTGAAGATGTGTAGAACTTGTACGACTAGTCTGGCGAACACGTTCTCAGTCCATTGCCGTAAATGTTCGGCTATAAGTGAGGGCGATTCCCATTGACCTGCATAGGCAGCAGTGACAAATTCGGTCAACATGTTATTCATGACGCTGGCAAACACTTTTTGGCCGTTACTTCCTCCAAGTCCAACATCTTGGAGCCCTTCTAGAAAGTGTAATAGTTGAGTTCGAGTCTGCCTGATTTCGTCAGTTTCCTCCGTAACCATTTGCAGTCTTCGTTCTCGCGATGGCTCGTCTTTCCAACGTCTATATGACGTGGAGAAGGGTTGGTCAATCTCCATACTATCACCCCCAACAGGACTGTCCTCATCATTTTCTCCTTCGTTATGAACGCCTAGAATTATTAAGCTCTGTGTGGCGAGTTCTTCAGAGAGTAGATAGGAAACGTCCGCGGGAGGAAGTGCATATTTAATGATAGCATGCAGATTTAGTTGCAGGCGAGCAAAAGCTTGCTCTTGATTTGCCGGGTCTATTAACGGCGAGATATAGAGGAGGAAGGGCGTAAAGTAGATACTTTGGATTAATCTGAGATAGCGGACGAGCTTAGGCAAGGCGTCAGGTTGATTCTTCGCTTTCAATCCCTAAAATTGTATACGTAAGTAGTCAGTCAAAACGGGCCTAGAATATTCATGGAAATGGGTAAATTACCAACCTTGACGAGAAAGTCGCGGAAATTGAATAAAAAATGCCTTCGCGTCTCACTCATATACCATTCCTTCAAATCATTCTCCTTCAAACCGTCCCGCAATTGTCTCCCAGGTGACGTATCCGCTCCAACATAGAATAGGCTCTCAGAAACCGCCTGGGACGGGGGATTCTTCGCCCACCGCCTCAGCAATGTCTCATCATCCCGCGCGTCATCATTATCGTTCACTCCATTGATCCTAAACCTCCCGTTTGGAATAGAAAGAAACGCAGTCGCGGTATGCCATGCTCGATCCCAGGTAACTTGCTCCGGGACAATTTCCTGATCCCACGCTCGATGTGGACTTTGTTGTGTGCTGCCAGAGGGTTCTCCAACCCCCGAAAAACTCTGGACCGGGCTTGAGATGGGCGTGGGAGAGATGTTGCTTAATGGAGCGGGGGGGAAGATAGAATCGAAGACTCGTTTGCGACCAACGGATAGCGGGGTGGCTTGCAACATCGCTGGCTGTGCTGTTTATGCGGGTATTTGGGTCCAGTGATACAAGGATGGAAAGGAGACAGGGCTCTCCTTACCGATCAAAGAGGGAGCACATTGAGTTTGCCACGCCGTGAGAGTGCTGGTTTAATGTCAAATATGGTCTGCTGGATGCGTGGATTCTGCCCAAAACATCGAGACATGGAAGCGGGAGCTCTGACAGGGACGCGTGAGCACGTGATATAAAACTTAACCGCCCTCAAACTGTGACGGATGGGAAGGCAAGACGTCAGTTTGGTTGAATTGGGAATCAGGATAATGGCATTGTACTGTAGCTTATATAGCAGTTGTGCTGGCTGAAGTTATTTTGAGAAGTGTAAAACATTCCCCATCCATCGATATCATTCCGAATGAAAACTGATCAAGTTGAACCCGCACCATATCTACAATAAAAAAGGCAGCATAAACAGATATCGTGTCGTCTCTTCTAATCTTGGGGTATCTCTCTCGCAGCATTGTCAGACCTGGGGTAATCGCCAACATCGAGCACAAGCAATGGATCAACGCGAATAAACATCAGGGGCAGGTAAGTCTGGAATCTAGGGAAGGGCATTGTATAACAAAGATCGTAGTAGTAGCGTTGCAAAGGGAATCGGGGTAGAACTCCATTGAAATATTTACCACGCAAGCCACATAATAGAAAATGTTCTTGGACATCCGTGTCCACATGAAAATGTACTGGGATCTGGCGTAATATCCACGCCAAAAGGTTACCCCCCCCACGGCTGATATATACCACACCCACCCCGGTATATTCACCGATCCTTCTCATCAACCTTTTCCCATTCACTATCAGTGCTCACATAGCCGGAACTGTCGGGTTGGCTTCGTCGTTTCCGTAAGTCATCCGCTTCACCTGAAGGCGGAGCACGCGCACCCAAAGTAGAAGCGCCGGGAGCTCGTGGCGGTGGAGGTCTCATCGAGCCGGAGGGAATGGAAGCTGTGGGAAATTTGTTGTCCCCGCCAACAAGGCTTTCGGTCTCAGTTTCGCTTTCCGTATCGATTGCACCGGGTGGCCGTGCCGGGGTTGACCGGGAAGCCTCTGGGGGATCTGAATTTGTTCGGGCCAATTCCACCTCCTTCGCGAACCAGTTTATTGCCCACCATAGACTGGCGCACAGGAAAGAGAGGACTATGAAATGGATGCTGTAGGTTGCGAGGAGAAGGGCGAAGAGGACGAGCTGGAGGGCTGCGAATGTTGCATTTGTCGCGAGGAGGAGGGTTGGTGTTGCGCCAGGTGTGAATATGCTGGACCAGAGGTCCTCAATAAAGGAAGCCATTCGTGCTTAGATTTTGGAATATTATACGGCGGGTGGGAGGATTTGCGACGTCGTTTGAGGTGGGCAGGGACCGGCCAAGATGCAGCATAAACGAGCTGATGTGATCTCGAAAAGAGGGGCAAGAGAAAAAGTCATAGACGCAAAGGATAATCGAACACGTGTATTATGAGAATAATGGACAGATTTGCGTTGCGGTGGTTCTCATACCCTGGTGCCTTAAGCTGGAGTATTGCTGCCAGATGGAGGGGTTGGCGTTGAAAGGGTAACTATTGCGGACGCGGTTCAAATCGATGGAGCTTTTGTGGACTAAACACAACTCTAACGGTGACGGAGATGATCTAGATTAGGACATATGTATAATCGTGAAGAGCAAAATCGCGTATGAACAAGCATATGGCCCCTCGATCATTGTGGTGCGGAACTCTCCGCTTCGTCGATGACGCTGCCCAGATGATTTCGATATGGCGCCTGATATGCCTCGGACCACGCATAATTATTTATCCGGCGGCCCCCTTCCGTCGGTCACGTGGGGCGCCGCTGACGTCTCACTCATCTTTTGTTTGAGTGAACATGGCACATGAGATATATGAGCATTCATTGGCAAATCCAGGAACAATCTATTGATGTATCCCACGGTCGTTCTTGTGTTGTTTGACGAGAGTTCTGCTATGCATAGTTTACCTTGACATTGTTAGGAGACCTGCTGTTCGCCGGCTTCCAAGCTCGAAGAAAAGAGATTCCATCCCGGACTTAGGGCTGCCTGCACTCTATCCCCCTAGAGCACGATATGGCCCGTCGTACTCTCTAAACGGGTTGGTATCTGCTGATAATCATGTCTGTGTCAAGGTCGATGCCTTGTCACCTGGTTTCACATTATTGCGATTCGTTCGCCCCAAAACTGCAGCTGCCATATCTTTGTTGATGAACGTGGAACTTATACTGGGATCCAAGTCGAATACAATTGGACGTCCCTCATACATCATTACGCCTCCAGAGTGCGGGTTTGGTATATCCGTTGCCCAGGGGTGATTAAACGACCAAACCGTGTCCGCACATGGTCTATAAACTGCGTTTATGCACAAGTACCAAGGCCTGAAAAAGAGCAAAGAGCAATTGGCGGGGAATTTCGATATCCCGCATGAGCCACGACGTCTATCACTGGCAGCTCCACCCCTCAAACTGGGGCCATCACGAATGTTGGACTTGCTTAATTTGTTATTTCTTTGCTCCGTATGACCGAAAGAGGCTCGATGGATCTCAATAGTTTCCCCTCGAACGAGCGACACACTCTCCAATGATCGCGGGGGCTCATAATTGAAATAGGCCCTGAAAATGGGGCAAGCAAGAATAACAACCCGTTTGCGACAATTTTTCAGTCAGTCTGGTGCTTCATGGCTCATGTCCTCCCTCTACCCGCCGTCGATGTCGGAAACCCAACGAGTAGGGCTGTAACAGTTATTACTCCTTGGGTTGCTCCAACGTTGAAGAGAAACCTCTTCGGCCAGTCTCCGTAACCTCGGACAATGTTTGCTCTGGTCTGTTTGCCACGAGAGGGGAAGATTTTTTATCGAAAACTTGAAAATCACAGGTTTCATTAGTGTGGAACTTACTTACGAATGAAGCCACTAACATCCGTCAACTCTGGAGCGAAGGAGCGCCATCCATGCCTCCAATTCATTTGAAAGCTACGGATCAACGGTCATGGTTATGGTGCCCAGAAAACCATGTTTCCCCAATAGAGGGCATCATCCTTCTGTCTCTATTTTGGGCGGAACAATCATATGGCCCGTTTCACTTCTGAGCTAACCCTTCAGTTCCAACGACCCCTGCGGCGCGAGTCCTCTCTGCTCGATCCCTATCTGACCCGAAGGTAGTTTACTTCTTTCTTTGGTCCGTTGCCATCTCTGGTATGCAGACCCAAATGCCTGCGAGTGCCGGCTGGGCATGAAAATCGAGTAAAGCTGATGTTCAGAAGCTGTGGAGTTCACGTCAATGGCAAACGGCATTTCTTAAAGTAACTACTGCCGGACGGTGAGGGTTGCAAAGACCAGCACCCACTGGTGGTTCTTTTCATAGACAACTTGTCGGTTTGATACCCACATATTTCCTGATGTATACCCAGGCAGGTGGCCGCTATACCATCTTTATGCCTGATTTGAGTACGACGAGGGAATGCGATTGGGCTCTCAAGGGAATGAGGATGCTGAAAGCCCAATATTCCAGCTCCTTGTCCACTGATTTATTCAAACATATGGCCTGAAAAGGTGCGCTGCATGCCTAGCCTGTTTCAACGGCTCTTGATCGCACCTTGTGCAAGTTCACCAATGGGCACAATGTTTTGGATCGTTGACCTGCAGCCAGGGTCTCTGCCCAATACCCTGGCCTTATTTCCTCAAATTGCCACCCCCGAAACGTCTAATGATTGTAGGTATACGAGATGTTTTTTGGCGGTACTTTTAGGGGCTCCTGCCCACCGTTAACCATCAAGGCTCACTATTCCCCAGCCTTGCAGGAGACCTATCAATAATGGTCGGCAACCCCGAAACAAGGGCTAAAAGAGACTCCAGCTTGCATAGGAGGGAGATGATTAATTCAAAACAATGCTGTATTCCTTGAAAAGCCTGGAATGTTGGCTGAATGGACAAACGGGTTCCACGCCCATACCCCGCCTCCCTTGTGGTCCACCAGGGGCCAAACTCAACCAGCACGCTCGTATACTCCGGGATGAGAGGCTGGCCAAACAGCCTTTTCAGCTCCTGATATAGGCTTTCCACGACCCTCACGATTTCGACAATGTAGCATCGGCGAATTAAGTATTCACAGTTTTCACGGCGATCAAGGGGATCATTTTCCTATACTTTGCCCT
Organism: Emmonsiellopsis sp. PD_5; assembly: GCA_032988985.1. NCBI lineage: Eukaryota > Fungi > Ascomycota > Eurotiomycetes > Onygenales > Ajellomycetaceae > Emmonsiellopsis > Emmonsiellopsis sp. PD_5. Next base: position 37,900 of record JANTQI010000048.1, read on the forward strand.
TTTCCCCATATTGCTCAACATTATTTGATCTATGCCCCTCGTTTGTTTATTTTAACTCGTGTTTATGCATCTTACTTCAATGCTTGGCCTCTCGTAGGGAGGGTTCATTAACTATAACCTTATTTTGGGTCAGCCTTCTAGTCAAGCATTCCCATTTGGAAGTACTTGCGCGTGTCCCTGCATATTTCGTTAGGAGACGTTTTTATCAATCTTCCACGTCATCATTCCCCGCAAGTATCCTCCCACGTTGCTATTTTCGAAGTTTCTATGCGCTATCTAGCCGCCTTCCATGCCCGGTGGCTTAGCAGATATACGCAATTGTAGCTGGGCTGGCGGCAATCCTACGAATAAACTAGCAGCTTCTGTTGCCCTTCCTGTAACCCCTTTGCCCTTGCATGATTTGTCGATCACCGCTGGGAACGTTTAGCTCACGGGTAACTAAATCTACGGATCTAATTAAAGTTAACCGTGCCTCAGATTTATCGAACGATCACTGGCTAATAGCTATTAGATACTTGCCGTGTGCCAGATATTCGACATTGAATGCCAGCGGGATTCGGAAATTAAAATCCAACTGGGTCTTGGGATGCTGGTAGTTGGGTGTGGAGAGGGCAAGATCAGAGCTTCTAAGAATATAAAAAGAGCTCCATAGCTTAGATCTATGTGCGGCCACGAGAATTACTACTTTTGTCAGTCCCACTGCTCAAAAGGGAACAGTTACAAAGGGCTGAGCTGGATTTAGACATCTTTAGAGTGCTTAGTTTAGGATTCTTGCCCCTGCCCCTACAGCCTCAGGCTAGAATCCTTCGGGTACCATTGCCACTGATTGGTCGCCTAGGCGGGCTGCTTCAGTTTGGCATGGGTCCTTGACTACGAAGCCTACAGGGCTGAAGGAATGTCTGTGCTGTCCCGGGCAATCCTTCCGTCGTCGAAACATAGAACAGAATAGTTAGTTCGGTTCAAAGAAGCCCTTCCTCATTACCGCCAACCAATCAGTTTTTCATCCTCCGGTCCACCGCATTCAGAGGATTCAGATTACTGACTGTGGCTCGGGGTATATCTCGACCGAGCTGCTTGGTGGGTTGAGTTTGGGAAGGGTTGCCGACATACCGAGAACTGTCGAGGTTGATATTCCCTCTATGCAACCCTGCTGGAAGATGAAAACAGGGACTACCTGATAGTTGGTTCTTCACGGCTTAGGGTGGTATTTTGGGCATCAAGTATACTACTAGTGGGGAACTGCACAGCTGTAACAGTACGGGGGTTTCGAATATCGCAATTGTATTACACCGTCCTGCAAATTTGTTGAATTACCAGGCGCGAAATACCTGTTATTGGCTCGCATTCCCGGGCACTCTCTTGCTGGTGAAGAAACATAGTAGTGTTGGTAGGAAGGATTCATTATGCTTTGGTCCAGATGTAACTACTCAATGCGTGTCGGATAATCCTATGCAATATCTTGTCTGTTGTAGGTCTCAACTGGCACCCAACAATGCATATATCTTGAGATTCAATATCCTCGTAGCTAGAAACATTGACATGGAGTTGACTGATTTCCTGAAAGGGCAGGTCGGCAGTCGATCATAACTATCTCCCCATCACCACGATCGCTCACATGACTTGGACAAAGCGACTTCATCTCTCGGCTCGGCTGAAGCCCAACCAACCACCAAAAAAAAACAACCAAACAAGCTAAAGTAGGCGACACGTCTGGCCAGCTGCCGAAAGCCTATGGTGCGCCCCACTAATAAACCTCTCCAGACTCCAAGGCTCTCTACAAGATGCTGACTCGTTGGCCCAGCGGCCTGTGTCTGGCCATTACTCAGGATTTCTCGGCTCTTATTGCTTCATTGGTGCCGTTATCTGATGGGACTAGGGCAGATAATGCCGGTATGGCCATCCACTATCCCTTGGCTGAGCGCAAAGACTACGTGGACCGCTTTTGAGTGTCAGGTTATTGGGACCGTAATGGCTGACTTTGATTAAGGCTGTGATGACGGGGACCGTTCAAGACAGGAGATTCGAGAAGGGAGGGCTTGCCCTGCAACTGGTCCGGATCAGGGGCTTTAGCGGAAATATGGCATGCATAGGGCTTGCCTGCCTGAAGAACACCCTCGCTGGGGCTTGCTGCCAGACAAGAATGACAAGCCTGGATGACTAACCCACCCAGGACAGCCCCCTCCAATAATAACTCAAATCGAAGCCTGAAGGGGACCTTTCAGCCATTCTGGTTAGCTCCGGGTCCTGGCGTCCCCTGCCCCTGTTTGTCCCAAAAATAACCTTGCACAACCATTCCATCCCTGGCCCCTGGGTCAATATCCCTCCTGAAGACTGGCACAATCGGCGGACGTCACTCTATCCCTCATAACCCAGGCATTTCACCCAAAACGTGAATATTGAACGAGACTGTGCGTCTCCGGAAGGCATCGCCTATCGCTCCTCTGGCTGCCCCCATCAATTATACTATTTAAGGGCTTCATCTTATCGCCATTCCCCATAACAATCAAATTGTTTGGCTTGGCGTTTAGCTAAAGGAAGTTAAAAGAGCGTCAAAACACCGGTACCGCGTACAGACTACCCAACCAAGAGGTTTTTTCAAAAAATACGAAATATGTCTATATTTGGCCCCCAAACATTTGTTTCCATCCACCCCAGAGGCTTGGGCCATTGGACCAGGGTCCTGCCTATTTTGGAAGTTTCGACTATGGCTCAGCTGCTATCCTTTGCGGCCCTAATATGAGGCCAGCACAAATAGCCTGCCAAATATCGCGCTTGGGTGATCTCTGCTTGGTTATTCCTGGCCCAAAAACGACGCCACTAACCCACCCTAGAGGCTGTGGTGCCAATTAAACTACTCACGCTACGGAGGAGGGATACCAAATTGAAAATTAAACAACTGCCTTGTTTTTTTCTTGACCATGGTCGGTTATTTTAACCCCCAGCCAGTTACGAGGAAACCTCTCCTCAGGCACCGGCCTTCGTGTACCCGCGCTGTATTCAGCGAGAGGAGAGGGCAGTTGCCGCGTCTCGATAATCATTTGGAATCAAACGTGCCGACATCTGCAGCCTGTGTCAGCAACATTCGATTTCGGAGAAATCCCACGCGGTTGCTGCCAGAACGTGGTAACGTAAAAAACGTTCCGTGACAAACGTACCAAAACATGGCGTGGGAGACCATGATACAATAAGCTCCTTAGGGCTGATTCCCATTTGTCAAGGCCTGACAAGAGGCAATAATACATCATTGCTACTTCAAATCGGGGCTACCAGGGGAACTGCCATGGATGGGGCTCCGATATGATGGCTGAGGGTTCCGTCTGGGGATCGTTCTTAAAAGAGTATGGGTCAGGATCGCTCCAGCTCTTTATTTATTTTTTACCCTGCCCTCCGCCTCCTCCTGAGCTTCAACTATTTACCCCCCTTCTTTAAATATTCACGACAATCGTTTCGCGAAGCCCCATTCTAAGTTCCGAACGCCGTTGGTTCTTAAAGCGACCTGTCGTGACATTGCCTATTTTAAAACGACACGATATTCTCCAAGAACTTTTTTTTCTTTCGAAATCCAAAAACTTGGTTTTATAACACATGTATGCATCCCCCCACTGGATCTCTTATTTCTTTACTCTCTTCTACCAACGTTGCATTCTTCCTTTGAACCACATAATGTCGTCGCAAGGAGGACAACAGTCTAGAAGCTCATCTAGCCATAGATCTAGGAGTGCTCAAGGTGACCAGCGTGCCTCCATTACCGTCACACGGTTTGAAGCCTTAAATATCTCGTCACATACCCCGCCCCCGTCGATCGCAGTCCATCGTTCACCAGAGTACGCTCCATCCAACCTCAGCGGTTTCGATTCGAATCTAGGCATTCCTGTTAGCCAGGGACAAGGAGACTGGCCACCCGCCCAAATGACAGCTACTCTTGACCCGAGCACTTCGTCGCTGCCATTTTGTGCAGGACCCCCCAACCCCGACATCGGCTACAGCAACTTCCCCATGAGGCACGAACAATATCCAACCGAAACCATGAGGTAGGTTTACTTTGATGGGCCAAGTAGCTGTTCGAATTAAATACCAGAGGATTACGTTCTCAAGCTTACCGCTCGTCTCCTGTAGTAATACCTTTGACTACAACATCCCACCGCGTTCATCAGGCTTCGCGCAACAAAACTATTATTATCCTGCGCCGGCGCATCCTCAGCTTCCAGGTAATTACTCTTTTTTGACTCCATAAGCTGCTTGATAATGACAGCCTGTTTTAGAATATGGAACTGGAACCATTCCGCCGATAGCTCACGAATTTCAAGGGAGCTTCGAGTCGCATATTTCACCACCCCTCCCCTCGCCAGGAACAGTGCTTCCAGATGGCATAATTAATGTCTCTCCACCAGACAACCACCCTTACTCGCTCCAACCATCCCATATTTCTACCGTGAGAAGAAGTCTAAGCAATAGGAGATCGGTCACACCAACCGGACCCACGACCCCACACCAATTATCCCGACCAAGCAGTAGACAGGAGGAGTACCTACATCATTCAGTCTCATCGCATTCCGCTACGGATTCATACCACAATATCTCAGCCAACGCGCCCTCGTTAACACCTGATTATATGGGCCACCCTTCGCCCGGCATTGCTGGCCACCCCTACCCCGCATCGTAAGCCTCTCAATTTAGATCAAAGGGGCAAATGCATTACTAACGTTTCTATCCCCTCCAGTCCTTCACTTTATGACCCATCGTTACATCCATATCAAAAGTAAGCCGACCATTCTTGCCTCGGTTATTACAGGCGATTTTTGAATAGTAATTCTAACATCCGCCTTGTTACTAGTTCACGGCAATACTCCTTCTCTCCTGCCTCTGACGCGGGCGTGCCTGCGACGTCAGCCTCCGCGGACGGATTTGCGACTCCCTATAGCGTATCTCCAGGCCCAGAAGACCAAGTGCGAGTGGTGAATTCGAGGCCAAAGCCACAGTGCTGGGACCACGGTTGCAACGGCCGAGAGTTTTCGACGTTCAGTAATCTACTACGACATCAGCGGGAGAAGGCCGGCACCGCCACCAAATCAGAGTGCCCGCACTGCGGAACTGTCTTTACACGGACGACCGCGCGGAATGGCCACCTTGCCCAGGGAAAGTGCAAGGCGAAAAGAGGATCACAAAGTTAGAGAGGGGGTGGCTAAATGCTTATTTTCCCTCCTGGTCGTTTTGATTTTATTCTTCAACCTGCTTTTTTTGCGATCATATCTTGGAATTATTATTGGGCGCAATCTCGACTGGGTAGGAGGTGGTGTATTTCTTTTTTTTTTGGGGGGGAATGGTACCCTGTTTTTCATTTGGCTTGTCTGCATCTTTCCAGCATTCTGCATTTCTGACCATGTCTATTCTCCGTTTATCACCCGCCCTTTTTTTTTGTCCGCCCGATATACGTTCAAACATGCACGGACGACATACATGATATTTTCTCCGTCACTCGGTGATATCGTACATTTTCTCTGATGATTCGTTCTAGATTTTGTTTTACAGAAGCGGAGCATGATGGCTTTCTCCACTCAATCCTTACAAAGGAAAGAAGGGAAAAAGGACGATTCATCTTCTCATTTCTTCTCCCATTTTCTCCCTTCCAAATCTCATCTTCCACATCAAAAGCACCCACAGGGGATGTATGCACATATGTTTCTTTCCATTTTTGCATATATATGAAGAACCAAACACATCTTTTTTTTTTTTTTTTTA
>JANTQI010000048.1:43736-216580 GCA_032988985.1 Emmonsiellopsis sp. PD_5
ATTTTTTTTTTTTTTTTTGATAAAAAGAGCCAACGAGGCAAAATACAAAAGATAGCCGCATTCATGCCAAAACCTTTCAAAAAAGGCAGGCCAATATTTACTAATTCCTCGCAAAAACTTTATACAATTTGCATGCAAGGTGGGGGGGGTTGAAACCCACTGTCTATCAGTCATCAGAATAATATTATTCTTACATTACCCGCTAACTTCTCCATCGCCGCCTTCTTCACAATGTGCTCGCTGCAGATACATACCATTACACACAACCTACCCATTCCGAAATCTAATCAACATTGCCCAGCAAAGATTTCGCACCCCCCTTTTCCTCTTCCTACCTCGTTAGTACCATCGCCACATCCCAATCATCTATCTCCACGGGCTTGAAGTCCGCCCCCCCGAAAAGGTAAAAAAAATATCAGCAAGAAGCTTATATCAGGAGAAACTCCGAATGGACAGAACTCTTTCTTACCACATAGTCATGCTCCATCACAGTCCCCACCCAGCTGAACAAAAAAAACTGACTCGCTACCTCTTTCTGCCCATTGGCAGACAGCACTTAGTTAACGGCATCCATGCGTGTGGTATTTTACCAACCACCACCCTTATAAACTAACCTCCTGCCCTTTCTGGGCATCTGGGCTCTCCCCCCCAGCCGCCTAACCACATACTGCATGAAGGGTTACACAGCCGCAGCCTAAATGAGAAATACCTATTACCTATTCCGGAACCTGGGTGGCGAATGTATCCACCGTTCGTCCGGGCAGGGCTGAGATGATTACTACTTTGAGGTATATGGGGCGTCAGATGTATCCGAATTAGTCAATCGGGGGAGGGAGGCAGGGGGGGTTTGGGGGCTGTGAACTTTATTCGCTGTCTGTGGCTTTGAATGATGAGAGTGGCTGGACATGGAGAGAGGGCAGGCAGGGGTTGTAGGGCTGTTTTTTATATTTATTTTTGCTTTAATTTTTTTGAATTCATGGTATTGTTCTAACTTCTAACCCCCCCCCCTTGAAAGGACTTTGATCTTCCCACAAGCTGCTGACTGCATTCTAGTTCTGAGTATGCGGGCGGAAGTGGCATCACTAATAAGCGCGTGTGGTTATATTGCTGTAGCCTGACCACTGACTCCTGAGATATGCTTGTCAATGCTTTAGTGGCATGGAAACAAAAGAAAAGAATGCATAAAATGAGAATCAAGCTTTTTTCGAATATTTCGAGAGGGCAAAGGGTTTGTTTGCTTTTGGCGGAGACCAGCCAGTAGTTAGTACTGGGGCATTGGGGATATCCAATAATAGAACCTCCTTTTTGTTTCTGAATATTGAACCTGACTCATGAGAACAACAATATCAAGCAAGGATCGACCATGCCTCTACATCCGAGTCGACGACAAGAAATATCCTACTTAATCCCATTCTTAGCTAAAACCCACCAGGAATTTAAGTTCTTAGCCATATGATTTGGCACAGATGCCCCCCACCCCCTGAAGTAGTTTAATAATTGTCGGATATTTTTGCAATCCCGAAATCCGATCGCTCAACCAAGATGCCGAAAAATCAAAAATCAACGAAGGGAGTTAATAATAGCTAACTATGTGGTGTTTCCGGAATTTTTGGCCCTCAAACGCAAAAAGCGAACAGCAAATTGCCATCTCATCCTTCCGCAGCAAGTTTGGTATTTAGTTTAGTTATCCACGTCTCCATAGAGCCGTCGAGACAATGTACAGGTGTACATGGAATCTTCAGAGTAACATGGTTAGGTAGCTCAAAATGTGGGCAGATGGAATGGTCGCTAAAATGATATACTTTTATTAGTATATAGTTCCGCATCCTTTCAAGTTTATTTATTTTTTAAGATGGCTCTTTTCAAGAAATGAAATTGAGGCTCAGTTGCGCTATCCACACCTTAAGAAGACTTGATGATGCTAAAAGCCAGCCGCTGCTACCAAGCCCGCTCGGCGCTCGGTACTCGCATAAGTTAGTCGGGACTTCGCTGGCCCATGTCTTCCGCGCGTAAGCCAGAGATGTAACAAAAGTTTCAAGTTGGGATCACTTGCCTTCATCCCTGGCGGAGCATCCTGTTTTCCATGTGAGTTGGTTACTGGTTGCTAGCTAGCTGTGGTTATTACAGTGCCATGACCACTGACCAACAACAAGTTTGGGCATACAGCCAGGAGGGAATCGGGATGCGGGATTGCTGAAGCTGCCGGGTTCATGGTGAATAAAAATGGAACCATGGATCAAGGCGCTAAGCTTAATATGTTATGAGGATTTTAGGTTGCGGGCTCATGCGTGTCAACTAACCCCTGGGGCTTTTGTGTTTGCAAAAATAAAACGGCAGTTAAATGTGAAACGTTGACTGGAACGCCTACCTTTTTACGTTGATAATACCTACTGTAAGCTGATCTAGGTATACATTATGGCATTGTATCTTTCAGTTACTGCTGTTGACAGGAAAGGCCCTTAACTCTACATTTCGCGCCCACATGTAACCCCCTCCCCACAGGGGGAAAACCTTTTTGGGACGCGAGGCCGGAATAGCTTTTTTTGCCATGACATCTTGAATGTAGCGGGGCAATCTGTCAGGACCCCGTGCCAAAGCAAAATTACACGGCGGAAAGTTTAACCAAAAACTCCGTTTGCCGTAAGTTAACTAAAAACAACTAGTTAGCCTGTAACATACCTTACCCATATGAAAATACAGTGTTTTTTTGGCCCACATACCGTCAGTTCGGCGACCCTGCCATAGCCTATGAAGAAGAAGCCAATTTAGCTGGATACGTGGTGGTATTTGGAGTTCAGGAGCAGTTGGTCTGGAAGAGCTTCCACGGAGGCATTCCTTAATTCCACCCATGATTGCCATCTGGTGATCGTCCACACCGGAATCCCGTGCACCCAATACCGGCGGACTGATAACCCTATTTTAACGAATGGAGAGCTTGCATGAGAGTGAGATTATTACTCACCTCATTGTTGATTCTCAAGTTGAGCTAAGGCCGTGACTAATAATGCAAATGAAAAGCAATTACCACCAGCCATTTTGCAGCAAACCTTTCAGAAAGTATAAAAAAAAAGGCCTTCTGCTGTTTCCATCGTTGCCTTGCAGACGGAGTCGCATAGTCGCATAATGGTTCACTCGGAAATGAAGCTGCCCCGTCATGACTAGGGTAGCTAGCAGGCTGCAAACGGCTGGATCATTCGACAGACCTTTGCAAGGCAGATGCGTGCTTGAAACAGCCGACCGCTGCAGGAATTCTATCAAGATGTTCTCATGAGCTCGCTTCTCCCGCTGCCAATGACCTTGTTTGCAGTCTCCCGGGCTGTCCGTATCTGCATCTGGACAACGCCGCAACGGTTAGAACGGTTAGTGCTGATCCGTCTCCTAAACAGGTAGCATTACAAATCTTCAGCCCTATGGGCAAGGATGAGCGTGGCCAGCGAACGCTGAACAGCATGGATGTCAGCGTCCGCGCCCGTAAAATTGCATTGGAGATAATTTATAAAGCCCGGTTTTCTCAAAAGCGGGGGGGCGCGCCCCCTGGCTTGCTGCCATTATCGAGAGAAGTGCTGCATTCGCATAATTAAAAATACGGAGTACTCCTCGCCGTCCACCGGAGTTACCGTGGCTAAACTCTAAAAAAACTCTTTCGCTCTGGGTTTCTGGCCTCGGAAGTTCACTTGAGGGTGTTGAAATCCGATACGGCTGTATTGAAAACGTTACATAGTCTATTGAGCGGTACTAGTAGTTTAGCCCGTATTTGGTAAAGAAGGTGGACGATAAGGGCACGAGGGCGCGAGGGCTGGGCAAATGCGGTTCCGAGGAGTGGTGGTATAATATGGTGTCTGCCGGGTCAGCGTTAGAGATATGTTTTATATCAGAATGGCCATGTCCCTGGCTGGCGATGTCTCTAGGATCAGATGAACTTTGATATTTCAACTCCGCACCACGTGATTTCCCCGGACTGTGACTAATATTTCTTGGCATGGGGTTTCACGTGATCCAGCCCTGGGGCTCGCTCTTGCGGCTCCAACGTCGAGTCATCTCAAGAATGTTGCCATGATACACAGATATGACTCTTTATTCTAGCACACGAATCACCAGCACAGACAACATGTTTTTCTTGCTCTCCATGTGAGCATATATGCAGCTGGCATGTAACTGGCTGTAAATTATCACTGGTTTCCCACTGCTGCGCCCGTCGGAATCAGATATCAGCTTTGCCCAATTCGTACGCCGACGTCTAGCATCCCAATAAAACCTCGAAAAAGCTTCAAGATGATTCAGTTACTCTCTCAGTTTTCTCAGTCTCATTATTCTCGTGCAAACATTCGATACCTGGACCTCGAATATCGCGGCTACCGACTAGTACGGCTAAGGGAATTCGCTTCAAGTTGTTTTTCTTGAATATATACTAAGGAGTTGGGAGTTACATAACCCCACAGCATCAGTTTTGAAATAATTTTTGGAAGAGACCTAGGAGGCTGTCAAATCAATTACTTCTGATGGCCTCGGTTTTCACTTATGATCCCGATCCCCCACGGGTGTCATCCCCATGGTCCACCCCTGGCACCACCACGCCACGGCTTCCCGGATCGGGAGCCAAAGGATCGACAAGCTATGAGGAGGCCTTTCAAACTAGAGATCCTAGTGATCCTAACTTTCTGGTGGATTGTGGCATTGCCAAACTGGACCCGGAGCCACAGGACGGTCCTACCGAGTATAAGCTCCATTTGCTTCTGCGTTCGCGGCGCTCCTTTATGGCATTATCCACCGGCGGCATGACGTCCGGCTCTTGCCATTCCAAAGCCAGCCCGGCTGACTCGGAAGTTCATGGGCCCTCCCCGGAACCAACCCTGAGGCCTACCCAAGCATCCTCCAGTCAGTCGCGGCAACACAGGCTCCAACAGCTGACCACGCAGCTCCTATGGCGACTGCAGCAATCTTCCCCCTTTCATTCGTCAGCAACGGTGGACCTGGTGCTCCCGGTACTGCCCGAGGCTACCCCAAAGCTTGATGTCCCCAATAAGCCAGCCCGTCTTCTTCCCAGTCTCGAGGAGTCGCAGGGGGCACTATACGAAATTGGCGTTTCAGATGATGGTACTTTTGTCGGACTGGCTGAGGATGAATTAGAGGAAAGTTTGACGAATCTTCGAGCAATGGCGGCAAGTTTGGGCTGCAATGTTGAGGTACTGAGGAAAGTAGCAGTTGGGTATTGTGAATGGGCAGAGCCAGCGGAAGACGAAAACAAGAAATCAGAAATTCGATCCGAGAAGTTGTGGGTTGCGGAGGCTCTTGTAAGCCCAGATCTCAGGCAGAGCGATTCGCACCCCACATCCAGTGGCGAAAAGCTGGCAGCCAGCTCCGAGGTGTCGGTGACAGTGACGCCCCCGGGGGTTCAGCGGGAGCCGACACCTTCAACGCCACAGCTCCATATAGCCATAGCTGGGCCATCGACGGCCGGGAAATCGTCGCTTTTAGGAACACTATCCACCTCCGCTCTTGATAACGGCAGGGGAAAGAGCAGACTCAGTCTGCTCAAACACCGCCACGAGATCGCTTCTGGTATCACCAGTTCAATCGCCCAGGAGTTAATCGGGTACTTTTCTCGCGATATCGGTGGATCGGACGAATCTCCTGACGTGATAAACTATGCCTCTGGAAACGTTACTGCTTGGAATGATATTCATGCAGCAGCAGAAGGTGGTCGGCTTGTCTTCCTCTCCGATCTTCCCGGGTCAACAAGATACCTAAAATCAACTCTACGTGGGTTGGTTAGCTGGGAGCCTCATTATCTGCTACTATGTGTCCCAGCGAATGGAGAGTCAGATTCCGAGACAATTGACATGTCTACTGAGATTAATCTTTGTCTGTCGTATCTCGACCTCTGCATGAAACTCGAGCTTCCAGTCATTGTTGTGATGACCAAACTTGATATGGCGACTCGATCCAGCATACGGCAGACCTTGGCTCAGATTTTGTCAGCCATCAAGTCTACCGGGAAGAAGCCCATAATGCTCCCTGTTCCGAAGGAGATCGCTGAACAAGAGATTGACCTCCAAAAGATCTCCTCCTCTGACCAGCGTGATGCGGAAAATGCGATTTCTGGAGGCCCGGATTGGACAAATAATGTGCCCATAATCCTCACAAGTTCCGTCACAGGAGCGGGGATTGGAAAGCTACATGCGTTACTCCGGTCTCTTCCTATTCCTACCAAGAGTTCCTCAAGACCAATTTCGATTAGCCGCAGCAGGATAACACGACACGAAGCCGTCAAGCTGTTCGATATTAATGAAGTATTCGAGATGCCCGCTTTCAAGGTATACTCGGTAGCCAGCGACAGCAAGCGCCAGCACGACAGGGCAATGATCTTATGTGGTCGAGTCCGTCGTGGAAATATCTCGATTGGCGACCAGCTTGTTGTCGGACCACTGACGATGGACTCCCGAACAGATGCACACACTTCTCGTTTGACTCCACCATCGAAACCTCTATTTAGCAGATCGCTTCCTGAGGAGCTTGCGTCGTTCTACATACACCATCTTCGTCTAGATTCGTCCCAGTCGCAAACCAATCAACAAGTACACTGGCAAGTAGTTCGAGTCGTTAGTCTTCGCAACTTGCGATTACCGGTCACCACCCTGTTTGAGCACCAAATTGGTACAATTGGGATAGACCACGTGGAGGCAACTCCATACCTAGGAAAAATCCGAAAAGGCATGATAATTGCTGATTTCCATCCAATGTCCTCCAATCTCTCGATACCAAGCCCGCTCCTTTCTCCCATATTTCACACTGGATTCGTCGCAACCTTCCCCGCATCGAATTTTGCATCTACACTCTCCTCGTCCTTGATTATCGGAGGAAATGCTATTGTGTACATCGCTAGCATCAGAGCAGCTGCCAAGGTTACATGCGTAGAGACAGCGCAGGATAGCGAGAGGCGGTCACAGGAAGATGATGGTGAAATATTCTCTCTCGACGGCGACTCTTCCCCTACAACGACGCATTCACACCCGGAACAGGGAGTCCCCGCGAATGGCGAGGTGTCATCTGAATTCAACGAGTCAGATGATATCAAAATCACCTTTTCGTTCGTCTCTTCGGTGGAGTGGATCGAGTTGAATTCTAGGGTGCTTGCCATGCCTGGGACGACCATGGCGACGTCCTCTTCGTCATTACGCGGCGCGCCTGGTCCACTTGGGTTGAAAGGTTTTGTTGGGCGGGTTTGTCAAGTGTTGAGTGGATGATAATGTAGATGGGAGAGCTGTGTGGTTGTTGTCGTTGGTGTTTCATTTTATTTTTCTATTTCCTTTGTTCCACCTGTTTAGGACCATTGTTTGTTTGTTTCTTGTGCTTACCTTTTTGTTTTTTTCTCTTGTTAGTTTGCTTGGTACTTGTGTATATTGAGGAGTAAGGGTAATCAATACTATTTAATGTCTACATATCTTTTTATTTTTGTTTGTTTGTAAAATGCACAAATAGCATTACGGATCATGAGAACACAGCCCTTCCTTTCCCTATCATGGCATTACATGAAATACAGATTACACAATAATGATAGTTACTGATTTGCACTAGGCATACATGGAGTTCCAAGGACGATTGATCTACATACATTAGATCTGATTAGATCCTGCAGGGGATGGGATGGATAAGATAAGATTGATAATGCTCCCCTCTCTCCTCTTATGCATAAATGGGCCTGTTTTACACTACGGGATATAGGATGGATAGATAACCCGCCTTTTATTATGGATTGGATTTAATTAATGCTCTAGAAACATGCATGGTGCTTGGCAATGGTATGTACGTACATCGAAATACTTCAGATGATGAGGAAGGGGGCAAGAGATCGTTGAGGAGGAAAAGCAAACCGAAGCACCTGAGCTAGTAATATGCGGGTTGGGGGTTTGGATTGGGTGCAATGTGAGTGTATACAGAGGAGGGGGTAGTTAAGTAGCATAATGCATGTTACATTGTGGTTGGTAGGGGTAGGCGGGAGATAGTGGGCCATCTTGGGAATAAACAAAAAAAAATGTTAAGAAAAAGCAAGTAAAACAATAGTTGAAAAAGGAATTTCTAAATGGAGGGTAACGATTTCAAAGGGAAAAAAAAAAGAAAGGAAGAAAGAAAGAGAAGATGTCAAATGAAAAGAAAAGAAAAGAAAGAAGCCGGAAGAAGTAAGTCATTAAGAAAGTCATGAATGAAGAAAGCCATCTGAGCGTTCTAGGTTGGTTGATATGTCCTCTATGACGAATAAGTCCGGATCCATCTCATGAGTAATGATAAGTTCCTCTAGAAGTGTTGTTCCAAAATAGCTCCGGTTAGCCCGTGGAGTGTACCGTCCGAGTCGAGAGGGGTTAGAGGGAGTATTCGATTTTCCCAAAAAACGGTTCTGTAGCTTTAGCTAGGAGACGTGCTAGCAATATCGGAATCTGGTGCGAGTCTTTCATGGCATGTTATCCAAAGTAAGCGGACATGCAAATCCATCCGGGGCCGTAGTAAGATAGTATGCGACAAGTAAGCCGAGATGAGATTCATCAGCGCGCCCGACCATCTTTTTATCCGGATGCCGACCCAGATACCAGTACTCAGGTCCGTGGTTTCGGAGATAGCCGTAGGCATTAACACGTTCGAGAGAGGCGGTTTCTCGTATCTTTGGCAACAAGGCCAACCAGGATCCCGTCAGTGTCAGGGAGTGAATCGATAGTTCTTTAAGTGTGGCATGGCGGCAAAGAAAATTGATCAAGTCATCTTCGGCAACCCGAATCGAACCCATGGACAATCGAGTCAGGCGTGGCCATATACAATCCCCAACAAAATCTCTGAAACTCGCCCGAAGTTCGTACAGGTATTCGTCAGTTGAGATAGAAAGGTTTTTTAACTGTGTGGCAGATGATAGGAGTTGGACTGCCTTGCCGTTGGATATCACGCTAGGAGCTCTGTAGGATGCGTATTTGCTGGTTCGGTTGGAAGGAGGTAGGAGACCATCATCAGTGCCCGATAAGTGAAACCCAATATTCTCTAGAGAGGTAAAAACCTCGCGAACTGGCTTTAGGGCCTCCTCATCTTGATCAAGAGCGGCGTAGGTCAGCAACTCGAGTTTCAGAACCGAAAGTTTAATTTTATGTCGAGCCAGGATAGCCATCAACTTCATGAATTGCCGGACAGAACACACTGAGGCCTGGTGAAGGTCTATTCCTGGTGATGAATGGAGGACCAGAGCAACAGTGGTTTTCAACAGTGGTCCCCCATTCCGGAAGTTCCCTACGAAAAGGCGAACTTTTTGTAGGTTGGAAAATTTCGGGATGGCGGCTTCGAGTATTCGTACATCCTTTGTTGAGGTAATTATATCGGTCTGTTCCTTCAGAAGAGTTCGGTAGGTGGAAAACTCAATTACGCATTCGGGAAAGGCCGAAAAAGAGCTGAAGTCACCAAAGCAATCAACCAAAAGGGAACAGTCGAAGGAGAGTGAAGTAATGTAGGCGGAAAAGAGAGGATGATTTGACATATGTTTGAGTTTCTGCAGGGAATATTCTGTCGTGCTAACCGTGCAAGAATGAGTGAGATATCTCGCACAAACGTTTGAGAATACCTTGCAAACAAGACGAAGATTTTGTAGGTCATCCGAAGAAAGCACGCAAAACATCTGGTGAAGCAACTCGGGAGGCATCTGATCCAGTCTTCCCGCCATGATGTCGATGTTATCGATGAATCGGCCTGTGGATCCTGAAAAAACAGGAAGCACCCAGCACCACCAAAGGCTGGGATAGCAGAGAGAGAATGAGACCTTGTTGGTAAGAGTAGGGTGCCTAAAACGTCAGTAAAGTGAATGTGAAGTATTCAAACACAACAAACACAGAACGCGGCGGCTGCGAGTGCCCATCTAAAGGTGTTAATGGCCTCCAGAGATAGGAGATGGAAACTGGCCGACTCGCGCTCCAAGTAAAGTCAACGGAAGCTGCCCTGGCTCAGTCCCGTGAGACGGATAAGTTTGAGACTCATTCCTTTGCGGCGGCCTTATATACCCCGGTCACGAGGGAACAAGCTATATCAGCGGCGCCTTTATTATCCTCATGATAATATTTGACTTTCTAGGCCGCCGATAGACTTCCAAGAGTCATGGCAGGGCCAAAAACACACTGAGTGGAAACATAGCGAGGAACAGCGATAGGTGCAGCTAGCAATAACATCCTCAGCAAGGAATATGAGAGCACGAAAATGATAGATTCAAATGGTTCGATCCTGGCGCAAAGCCAGGAGAATTCCTCATCGTGGCAGCAAAGCTGGCTGCTTGGTATCCTGGTACCAGGTGGACGCCAACCACAACACCAGAGTGGTAGTAGACTAAGCGAACAAATACTTCGGATACCCATCTAGATAAATCTAGGATGGGATGTGCTTGAAAGAAACTTGAACTGTTCTGTCCGGCTTGCCTGTACAACTCGGCACACAAAGCCGTGAGAGCAAACTTGACTGCGGTCAATCTCGCTGCGATGGATAGGCTGCGTCCGCGGGTTGTGTAACGCGAATTATGCCGGTCCGTTTGCCCATTGGAAGTCTTCAAATCTTGGTCTATACGTAGTAAAGGATAAAAAACAATAACGATGACGACCTTTGCATCGAACGGAAGGCCCGGACGCGATGTTCGTGATTTGAAGCTAACTGGTCCGGACGAAATATTGGCTCACGTGATCCGATATGCCGCCTCTGCGGGAGCCGCTTGATCGAAGATCCGCGGATGTTTATCCTAGTACGGAGTATGCTTTTATTTAATCCAAAATCATTGCAGACGGCATGTATTACTAGTAATAAGTAGGACTCTTTTCTGATCAAGCTGGATCTATTACAGTACGAGGAGAAGATATCTTGTTAGTGCCAGGTACTCGTAAGCAGCCAATATAGTACAGTTCTATTCAGTCAGCCATCCCTTTCAGTTTTCTAGGATGTTCTTTAAAAAAAAGGACAATAGTAGGATGGCGAAGATGAAAGGGCTTTTTATATAAATGAAGCCACAGCAACGCTGCAAGGTATGCACTTGTTTAAAATAATGTTTCTTAACGGAACGGTTTTCTCTAACTTTCCCCTGGCCAGTAACTAATAGGTTCAAGTGGAAGACTTCCATAAAGAAGAAGCAGAAGAATACAATTGAACCAACGATAAAAAAACAGAAACAGGGAATCAAGCAGGGAATAAAAGGGTGATCAGAAGTAATGAAATAAATTCAGCGAACGGAAGCAAGAAATGACATATTGTGGGGCAACATCATGGAACCCCTCCCCCCGGCGGATAAACAACCTCCAAGTGACGATTGGAGGTATGCGGTCCTGGACAGGAGAGATTTTATGATCCGACTCGGCAACAGGAGGTGAGGCAGGGGGAACTTTGACTTTTGTGATTTATGCCATTCCTGTTACTGGATTCCGGCGAGCGGATTTTCAGAGATCTTGTGATCCAGAAGATAGCGCTCAAGTTGAGTGCCGACATTGCTACCCTCCATAACAAAACTGGGGGGTCGCCTCTCGTTATTCCCTTGTTCTCGTACGGGCCCAAGCGGAAGGAACGAACGGTCCCCGTTATAGAAAGATCCGTAGACTATAGCGCGCTTGAGAGAAGTGGATTGTCGAATTTTGGGGAAAGCGTATTCCCAAGAAGACGTGGTTAGGCGTAAAGAGGCTAGCGATAGATCCTCAATCGTGCGATGGCGGTCAAGAAAGGCAACTAAGGAGTCCTCGGTAACCAATAGGTCCGTAATGCAAAGCTGCTTCAAATTTTTCCAACTAGCATCCTTAACAAAGGGATGGAAATACCTTTTAGAGTCCCAGTCATGAGGCCCAACCGAAATAGATAGGCTTTCGAGATTGGAGGCAGAGGAGAGTAGTTCCATTACTCTACTAGAAGCAATCAAGTTGTCAGAATCTGGCTCGTCCCAGAGACGAAGCTTGATACTTTTAAGAGACTTGAAAACATTGAAAGCTGCTTTCAAGCTGCTTTCATCTTGGCCGAACACGCCAGAGGCTAATGAATCAATGTAGATACTTGAGAGTTCGATTCTTGATTCGGATAGGATGGACATCAATGCCATGAATTGATCGATCTGGCCTATCAGTAGCTGGCACGTGGGTCCTGTGTTGTCTGGATCAATGTCCCTTCGGGACAACCTGCCATATTGCAGCTCTCCTCCATCTTTCCAGGGATCGTAGAGGGAAATTTGAACTTCGTGGAGGTGGCTAAATTTTCCAATGGCGCACTTGAGGGCATCATAGAACCTGCCAAAGGAGATTACATCCTCTTCCTCTTCTACTAAGATTGGACGCTCGTAAATTTCTGCACATGAGCTATTAAATGGTGCGTTTTTCGAAACAAATCCCTTAGAATCCGCCAGAATAGAGTAATAAGACACTCTGGCGCAATCGAACACGATGGTATGGACACGGCGAGCAAGTTCGGAGTTATTTGAGAGTCCGTGAAGTTTTTTTAGGGGGAGTGTCCAGATTGGGAACGTGCAGGTAATAGGATCGAGATGCCTCGTGCTGGCGTTGCAGAGCACCCAGTTGGTTAGACGAAGATTTTTGACGTCTTCTTGTAGACAGCAGCTCGCTATCAGTCCAAGTATCTCGGCAGGCAGCTCGCTCAATCTATCTTTGGCGCTTTGATCGGGGAAAGGGGACATTTTGCCGTATATGCTGGTAGAATGGACAGGGATGAAGGGGGACGATACCCTAGTGGGAGCCTCTGTGCTAGATTTGTTTCGTAGGAATATGGCAGAAAAGGGAAGGTGGAATAAACAAATTTGGTAATCAAAGCATCGGGGGGTGTGAAAAGTGAAGTGCTCGACTCAAGTCACAGAAATTTGAGATGGAGCTCTCTTACTTATATTCACCCCGGGAAAGAATAATCGGGCCTAGAAGAGACTTGCTGGCTTCTCGCGAAGAAATGTGAAGGAGGTTGCCTTTGTCTAACCGGGAAGGCTGAATCCGAGAGATTCTGAGGTTAAAGCTGCGTCGCATGTCTGCGAGGCGCTACCCGATCGAAGTTTATTACCAGAGAGATAAAACAAGTAAATGTGGATATGTCCAGTTCAGGACTTCTCCAGCATAAAGTTGTTTTTGTTTCGGCCGAATGCCAGCCGATAGAGGCGGCATTATCCAGAAGCCCTTAAGAGTTGTGCTAGCCTGACCCTGGGCGCTGGAGCAGGGACTTAAACCCCATCTCATTGCTCTCTAGAATAGATATTATCAGTTGCAATAGAGCCCATCCTTATCAATGGGAGGATAGGAGCTGCCACTGCCATCAGTCCTCTTCGAATTCCTTAATGTCCAACCAGTCTTCAGTGTCAAGGGTAGATCCAGAGGAGGTGCTTCGCCTCACTGAATCAGTCATTCTTGGTCCTTTAACCACCTTGATTTTCTGGGAGTTCTCCCCCCAGGTCTCTTGGAAGGCTTTCACATTAAGCCGTGCCGTCCAGTAACACTCCTTCAAGCACATTGTCCTTTCCGTCATTATCAGGTTGCTCATGAAGTGTTGGTAGTAAGTGAGAGTCACAGCTGGATCCCAGTACATGTTGTCCAGTTCAGGACTTCTCCCCGTCTATCAAAGTCAAGTCGATACATTCACCAAGTCTGGGCACATACACGGAAGGGATTGCGGACATACGCCATTTGGAACGCGCCAAGGTACCAACAATGGTATCAGGGAAAACCGTGGCCATAAATAATGACAATACCGAAAGGTCAATTCATTATTATGCCGTAAACTTATGGGTATCAAGAACAAAATGGTGGGCATTTCTCCCGCCGCGGCCGAGTTGGCCGGTAATGACCGTGATATGCTAGCCGTTTGTCCGGACTTCACCGGGAAAAAAAGTCCGAAGAATCCATGAGGCGGAGAGAAGAGCAAATGAGGCTTCCAATAGCTGTGACAACAAGCTGAGCATTCCAGCAACCAGCCATGATGATATGGGTGAAGGAGTTTTCCGAACAGAATATTGCAGGAAAAGATGGCTCGTGCCATTGGTGCAGAGTGGGTTTATTCCGAATATTCTGGGAACATAGAATGTTTCCGCTGCTAGCATGTTTCAACACAATGATGATATGGAGGACAAAGACAGCAGTGTTTGTTCGTTTGATGGTGGTTGGAACGAGTTCGCGATTTGCCGCCAGAGATCCATTGGACGTCCACGTCACGTGACTCGATATCAAATATCGAAATGCGGCTCTCGTGAAGCTATCCAACCTCATTAATCAGACGCCTCGTTGCATACCCCTCTCCAACATCTCCGCTTTCTGTGATATTTACGCCACCGGAATAGCATTTTTGTTTGATTAAAGACCGTTTTCCCGTGCCACCAGGCACATCAATTCCACCATGAAGCTCGTACGGTATGTTGGGATGGGAGCTTGTGTTCGCGGTTGCGAAAGCACTCTGGATTGTTGGCTGACTGGTTCCTCCCTTCGATATAGATTTCTCATGAAATGCGCGAACGAGACGGTTACCATAGAGCTTAAAAATGGTATGACCCCCGCCACCCGCCTTCCCCTCCATCGCGACCACGCACTCTGCTTCCCAAGCAGACCCCGTCCTCTTCCGCCCACCGCGTCTTCCTTTCGGGGGTTTCCCCCAATAAATCCAATCACTATATTTTCAACAATCTATTATATTGCGATATGTACTGACAATTTCCGCGTTGTAAAATTCCCCAGGCACCATCCTCCACGGCACCATCACCTCCGTCTCCCCGCAAATGAACACCGCATTGCGCACAGTCAAAATGACTCCGAAAGGCCGCGATCCCATTTCCCTCGATACCATAAATATCCGCGGCTCAACGATCAGATACTACATTCTCCCCGACAGTCTTCCGCTAGACACGCTCCTCGTCGACGACCAACCCAAGCCCAAGAACAAGGCGAGAAAAGAGGCTGCGGATCGCGGACGGGGAAGAGGTGGACCCAGAGGTCGGGGTGGAAGAGGAAGAGGAAGAGGCCGGGGGAGAGGTTTCTGATTGGATTGATGATGGACTGGTTTGGGTTTTGTGGTGGTGATTTGATATGTTCCTCGCCCTCGAGTCATGATGGAACTTGGACAACGAGGTTGTCTGGCGGGACTATGAATGAAAAAATCCCTTGGGGCAGGGGAAGGCAAAAAGAGAGTTGTGGATGGTTTGCTCTCTTCTATTTTATTTCCTTTGTGTTTGATTCCGGCATGTGTGGATCTGGATGGATGGCTTCGTGGATCTTCCTTGTTTTTTTTTACCCTCTTGATCTTTCTGTTACTCGTGCTTTTTTAAATTGTTAATCGAAATGGCGAAATTATGGAATGAGATATGTCTAGTAAGGCTTCTTCCTGGTATCTGACCTATCTGCCACGCTTTACGCGTTAGGACTATGAAACTGATGCTTGGGAGAAAGAGGCGCAACCTTGGGAGTTGATCTGCCGAAATATCAGTTGGGCATCCCACGACCAGCAAAGATAACCTTCCACCTCCCAGACGCATATGAGGATAACAGGCAGTGAGGAAGAGATTTAAGAATCTAACAAAACAAACGTTCGATATACGCATTGCTGCATGGCGCCGGGCTCCAAGTCTATTACATTTCAAGATCGTTCCATCCATCAATCCAATTCCAATTCATTCGCTCATTCGTTCCCTCCATATTCGTAAAATTAATAGCTTCTCCCAGCCCGCCTTAGCACCACTTCTACCCACAGTTTCAACCCTCCATCCGTCACCCCAGCCCGCAATTCGTGACCTCACGTCATCAGGCTTGTTCTGGGCGCAGAGCAAAACATACGCGACGCCCCGTACAGGATCAAGAACATCTGGTATTGAGTCTAGAAGCCGGTTTGTAGTTTCCATCCCGAGTTCTCCACCAGCATAGGAAAGGGAGAGGAGATGGGATTCCCGTTCGAATTTCGAGACGGTCAACGCAGTTGAAGGGTCTTCTTCATCAGACGGTGGCGGTAAAGCTGGCAGCTCCGGCGTCGGTACGTATGGCGGGTTGAACATAAGGACGTCCACTGACCCAGATCTCAGCGGAGAACAGAGATCCGCAGTTAGGGAGGACAGGAATTGCGGTTGTACAGGGGTTTCTGAAGACGATGATAGTGAAGGTTCCGCATGGGGAGTCCGAGGCTTGTGTGTCCCAGCTTCATCAATGGCCAGACAGACCGTTTGACGAGTTGCGCTGCAGGCATTTCTGTTCACGTCCGTGCCCAGGGTTAGTATATCCCCTCTTCCAAAGATGGTTTTTGCGTTTGCAGCAACGAAGGCGAGGACTACGCCGGAGCCGGTGCCGACTTCAACCACGAGCGGTTGGGGTGTGTTTGTGGAAGAAGGCGACGGGTTTGATGAGTTGTCTGAGGCATTATTGAATCGCTGCGTTAGCCATGCAGCTTCTGTGTCGGAGGAGAGCGTGTCTAGGAACAGATAGCTATCCTCTGCCGGCTCATAGATCGTCTCGAACGAGACGTGGGAGGTTGATGGCGTTGGAAGCATGGTGGAATTATTCATGCGGGTAGCCGGAGGGGCTAGGTCATTGGCGCCATATCCTTCTGCAGAGCAATCACCACCGCGGACCGCTCTGTTGTTTCTTTTCTAATAAAGCTATCTGATGTTGGCGGGGTCAAAATATTTTTTTTGGATAGTCGGAGCTCTGGCCCGCGGCACCTTTAAATCACGTGATTTCTCGACGATCTTCCGCAGCCGAACGGAGCAATCCAAACCTCCAGGACTTGAATTGAAGAGACAGACTCATCACTCAATTTCAAGTTGTCAACAGTTGCTATACACTCGTTACTCTTTTTTACTATTCACAGCTCTACAGCAGATATTGAAGCCTTTCCGTCGTTGTTGGACTCTCCCACCACGTCGCTGTTTCGTCTTCCCGCCCTCCTAACCTCGGCCACCAAACGACGCAAAGATCAAGAAGCTTTCACAAACGCATACGTACTTCGTCACCGATTCTCCTTTTGGCAAGAGTTCAACTTGAAGCAAACAAAATGAGATTGTCTCCAAGACTACTAATGGCCAACCCGGTTTCAATGGCCTCAAACCCAAACGCCGCAGTGGCCCTCCTTCCACCCATCTCGCTCTACCGCCGCTTGCTCAGGGTTCATAGAAAAAAGCTCCCAGCGGATAGGAGAATGCTTGGTGACATGTATGTGAAGAGTGAATTTAGAGCTCATAGGAATGTCGACAATCCAATCCATATTGTACGCCGAACTGGCCCCCTTCCCCGTTTCGCATTCCCTAACAAAGGCTGACACATTCGGCGAATAGGTTGGGTTCCTCACGGAGTGGCAGTTATATCTTCAGCAGCTAGAGGGGGACACTTGGCGGGGTGGGAAGCTGGACAAAGCGAAAATCGATAAGATGAGCGGTTCGTTGTTCCCTGTTTACCCACAGAGCCTCTTGTTTCGGCTTTTGCTTGGGCGCTTTTCTTCCGGGCTATGACTGACTTTTATCGGGGCGCGTTAAGATCAGCAAATCGGACAACTTTACGAACTTATGCAAGCTATAAAAAACAAAGGTGGTGATGGCTCTGAACAATGAAGGGGAGGCCGGTATGCCCCTCATGCTGGCCATTCAATGCAAGCGTTACCGTGTTGGTAAAGATTAACTGCCTCCCTTCAAACCCATCAAAGAGTGAACAGTGTTTCGAGATCACTCCCACTTGTTTGCTACGGGCTTTTTTCAAGCTTCGCCATCTACATAAATACCTATATTTCTACCACCGTTGGATTTCGCCCTCGATCTTCCCCGATATCCCCAACATAACATTCCCGTTGAAACACTCTCCAGCAGCGTTAAACCAAGACCTACCTTGTCTAAACGACCCCAGAGCAGTGGCATTGTACTTTCCTCCACTTGTCAGCTCCGTCATTTACGTACTCGCATCCAACCATCCCGAAATATCGTCCCCATCATCTACCACGTTTCAAAATGTGCCGTCCAGTATTCTGGAGATCACCCACATGCCCCCATCGTTGGTTCACCATCGGCCACTCGTGCCAAAAGGGCCTTGGCTTTGACAACTGCCCCAGGCTCAACAGCGGATCTATTCTCCCATTTACCGTGGGACCTACGTTTACCTCCTGCCCCAGGTCCTGCCCAGTATGCAACATGGACGGAGACTACGATCGAAACATAATCAGGCTGGCCCATGCTCGCAGCTACGGCGTGCGGCAACCCCTGGGCAAAAAGCGGTTTGTCGACCACGAAATAGCTTTATTGTGCACGGTGATGTGAATGTAGATCCAACACGCGTGGGTCTAAGGACGGGCTGCGGGCCGCTGCTGCAGGGAATATTTTGGTGTATCGTTTCTTTTTACTCTTTCGATTGGGCGTATCTCGGGACCCGGTGTACTGATTGGATGGATTTTTTTTACAAGACTTATGCATAGCGTGTGGTGTTTTGTTCGATTTGTTGTTCAGAGCTTACGAGTTGGTTGGTCCCTATAATTGGGTTGGTTTTGTTGTAACATTAGTTTCGCATCATCTTCGGCACCTGGGCAGGGGTGTGTGATATATAGACCGGATTTGGATATATTATTGTGAGGCTCAGGGGTAGCTAGCTGTTGGGAGCTACAGAGTTTGTTGTTTCAACCCACTTTTTCTTTGAGCGTGCGATGTGCTATGGCTTTGAAACAATTTCTTCGATGTATTGCACAATGGAGTTATGAAACCTGCTTTTTTTAATCGATGGTTGCTTTGTTTGGGTATTTCTTTCTACTTTCTTCCCCATCCGTTCAAAGTTCTGTTTTGTATTCTACCGCTTTATACTCGCATTGAGGAGTGTTGCTACTAAGTATGTGTCTGGACCCCTTCTTCTCCTTTTATTGTTCAGTCCTTAAGAGTCGGCCTCTTTGCTTTGTGCTTCCCTGTCCCTTATTACTAGATACCATGAAGCTTGTTAAATAATGAAAGAATGAAAGAACTCTTTGAAAATATAACGGTTAGTTATTACAAGATGGCAGTCCGTTTTGCTCGAGTCAAGTACACCCCACTCTGTGGTCGCCCGATTCATATTCCGCCGTCGATAATAGCTTTGATGACAAGCAACAACCGACATCTATTCGTTTAGGACTATTAAATCACGTCAATTTGGAAACGACTCACACTACTATAAAGTTCATTGGCATCATGAGTAGAGCATATCCCTTTCATCTACACAGCTGCGTCCCGCTCCATCATAGCTGTATGGAATCCACTATAGTAAGTTCTGGGCGGGTAGGTATTAAACTTGCTCCAGACGAGCATTCTGCAACCTGTCAAATATTCGGGGTACGACATCACCGGCTATTGCCGCAGCACATTCGCGTGGCTTCAAGTGAGCTATCGCTCCATTCTGCACCCCTGCTTCTTATCATGATTATCTCCATAGTTATGTAGCTTGTTGGGTAATTAATTAAGTTAGTTAACGACCATGCCGCTCATGCGCAGACCAAACTCCTGTGCTGCATTACGATGCTCCCCTAGCCATTATTCCTACAGCTCCAGATACAAAGTATGGTGTAGTTACCTGTCGTTCTGTTATGATGGAGGTATCATAACCCCGCCATCAAATATGACGGCCATTTTCAGTTCTGTATCAAGTAGACCAATTAACTAGGAAATGATCACACCAGCCTGCCCCTCAATTGCGCCATCATTCGCAACAAGCAAAATAAGAGAATGCTCCCGTCAAACGACATTCTCCGCAGACTTCGGGGTATTGACCCAATGATGGGCCGTATATTCTTTGCCGAGGACTCTTCCCGCCCGCTTAACTTGATAAAACCATGGGTGGGTTTCTCCGCGATCTTAACTAGCTTATCACATCATTTCTTCTCCAACTTTGTATATACTTAGTCCACTACTAGGTAGCATGGTATGATCTATGGAGAACGGCTTATCGGGCTCACGAAATTCTGCAGTGCGGAATTAAAAAAAAAGAAATATATAATCTGCAAGGAACGCCTTTTTCTTTTCTTTTTCTTGCTCCAGCATCTAGATCTCTAGTTTAAATAATCCAAGCTGTCCGAAACCCTCGATCTACAAGGTTCTGACTTCCTCATCCGTGTTCGCATCTCTTATCTTCCCCTCTCTTCCCCGTCATAAGTATCACACCCTCTCTCGCATTGATAGGCCCCAATCAACTCCCCAACTCCAGACACAATGGCACCAGTCCAATACGAAACCGCCCCTGTGCCCGCCCACCAGCTTAAACAGGGCCCCGTATCAAGAGACATTTTCCCCGATGGGCTCAGAACATCCGGCCAACATCCCCCACTTTACGACCAAGTGAAGCCCTTTTCAGAATTCCCCAAGGAAATCACCGGCCGGACGGTCTGGAAAGCAGAGGATTACAAAGACAACCCAGAGAAATGGACGCATCAGTTTAGTGAAGCAGAGATCGCTGAGCTGAGCCAGGCATCTGATGCCTTTTTAGATGCGAAGATTCCGTTGACGGGGATTTCGAAGGTGAGCTTTATTCTGGGCTTTATCATGCCGAATTGAGGTTTTCGTGCTGGTAGGATGGACTTTCAATTGGGGATATATGGCTGACTTTTGTATCCGGAACATTATAGGAGAACTTTCCTCTCCCTACGCTGGCTCCCTTCCTTGCAGGACTGAGAGAGGATCTGCTCAATGGAAAGGGGTTTATTCTTTTCAAGGGATTCCCTGTCCAACTATGGGGAAATCACAAGTCTGCTGTCGCATATATGGGGCTGGGCACGTACCTAGGGTACTTTGTTAGTCAAAACGGCCGTGGACATGTCCTCGGCCACGTCAAAGATCTCGGCGAGGATTCCAAGCAGATCGATAAAGTGCGGATATACCGAACAAATGCCCGGTATGTTTCCGCATTGCTTCCTCCTCCTTTAGACGGTGAAGTTCCAGGGTATTAATTCGTATGCTCTGTCCAATAGGCAATTCTTCCATACCGACGATGGCGATATCGTTGGACTTCTCTGCATGGCCAAGGCGCTGGAGGGTGGAGAGTCAGACATTGCCTCGACGCACAATGTGTATAACACCCTGGCCAAAGAGCGTCCGGATGTCCTTGAAACCCTCACCCAGCCAATCTGGTACTTCGACCGCAAGGGCGAGACTAGCATCGGCGAGGAGGAATATACCCGAAACAGCGTCATGTATCTCGAACCCAAAGAGAACGGACGTGTATACACAAAGTGAGCAGAAAGCACACCCCCTCAATTTTCAAAGAAGAAAAAACCCTCTAACAAAAGCTCCCCCCAGGTTTGACCCCTACTTCGTCCGCTCCCTCACTCGCTTCTCCGACCAGGGCATCATCCCTCCCCTCTCACCCGCCCAGCTAGAGGCTCTCACCGTCCTCGAACAAACCTGCCTTAGACTCTCTCTCCACATGATCCTCGACCCCGGCGACATCCAGTTCCTCTCCAACTGCCATGTCCTCCATGCCCGCACGGAGTACAAGGACTACCCGCCACCTGCTCCTCGTAGGCATCTTATGCGTCTCTGGCTGGCGACGCCAGAAAGTGAGGGTGGATGGAAGATCCCGTTCTGGGATAGTGATGAGAAGAAGAGAGGCGGTATTCAAGTGAATAACCAGCCGCCTGTTTGCCCGTTGGATGCAGAGTAAGCATGGGTAAGAACTCGAGGTTAAGTGAGAGGTGATTGTGCAGTAATGGTCAACAATGGTCAATGATGTATATGTGAATTTGTTCCTGGATTAGCTTTAACGGAGTTATGAATTAATTTTTTGATGATTGTCTCAAAATATCGGAAGTAAAGTGTTTGCTGGATTTGGGAATGCGCGATAAGCTTTATCTTATCGATAAGGTAATATATTTAGTATTGATGATACCGTAATATTTCAATTTTTAATTACACCAAAAATTTATGCAACACCAACCATGCTGAAAAACATCAACAGCACCCCAGCTAAATTAATAGAAGAAACGACAGCCATGATACCCTAGAAGTTTGTTTTCTTGCTCTTTTCCTTCATTTAACTCGATACATCTTTTTCCTCTCCTTGGCGCCAATTCTCCAGCTGTCCTCAGAATTTATTTTCCGTTCCACCCCAAAGATGCCGGAAAAATCTGATATATCGACCGTGAATGGGAATAAAGATGATAAAAAGCATGGCAGGTCATTAGCACAGCATAAAGCCAACAAAAAGCGGAAAAGAGAGGAGGCGGCAAGCTCAGGCCAGCAGCCTGGTCCGAAGCGTGTGGTTTTCCATGACGATAATGCATCGTCAACACCCTCCACCCAACAGACTCAGGGAGAGCATAATATGACAAATAGCAATTCAAAAAATGTCCCTTCGAGGGACACAAGAAACGGTGGCAAGGGAAACCACCTCAACAACAACAACAAACCCCGAAACAGCCCCGGCGGCACCTCATTAAAAGACCGCGCCAAAGCTCTCTATCAATCCCGCAAGGAACTACCCATCTTCCCCCATGCGGATGAGATTCGCAAACATCTCCAGCGCAACGATGTTATGCTCCTTGTTGGTGAGACGGGTAGTGGAAAGAGTACGCAGGTGCCGCAATTTTTGGTTGATGAGAAATGGGCGCGACTGAAGAATGTGAAAATTGTTTCAGCGGCGATGAGGAAGAGCAAGAAGGACAAGAAGAACCAGGCGAAGTCGGAGGCGGATGGTGGCGATTCTTCGACACCCGTTATGAAGGAGATCACAGTTGGTGGTTGTATTGCCATCACCCAACCACGACGTGTCGCTGCTGTGTCTCTGGCAAGACGCGTGGCGGATGAAATGGGCACGCCTTTGGGTAATTCGTCTCCTGCGAGTAAGGTTGGCTACTCGGTGCGATTCGACTCGTCTACGTCACCTAGTACGCGGATTAAATTCCTGACCGAGGGAATGTTGCTACAAGAGATGTTGAGCGATCCGTGGTTGACGAAGTATTCTGCTGTGGTGGTTGATGAGGTCCACGAGAGGGGCGTCAATGTTGATTTGATCTTAGGGTTTTTGAGGAATATGGTCTCGGGAAGGAAGGAGGGGAGGGGCGGGGTACCGCTGAAGGTTGTTGTTATGAGCGCTACAGCGGATATGGAGAGTTTGCTGGGTTTCTTTGGCGAGGGGATGGGATCGGGAAAGGCAGAGGAGAAGAAACTGAAAGAAGGGGCGGAGAACGCGGAGAATATGGATAAGCCTTCTGGAGACGACACGCCGTCGAAGGAAGTGTCTGTTTGCCATATCAAGGGACGCCAATATCCAGTTAAAGTCATCTACTCTCCAGAGCCTGTCCATGATTTCGTGGATGCGGCCCTCAAGACAATCTTCCAAATCCACATGAAGGAACCCTTACCAGGCGATATCTTGGTATTCCTTACAGGTCAAGAAACCGTCGAGTCCCTCGAAGCTCTGGTCAACGAATACGCCGTTGGAATGGACCCTGCACTGCCAAAGATCCTCGTCCTACCTTTGTTCGCTGCTCTCCCCCAAGCAGCGCAACAACGCGTCTTCCTTCCAGCTCCCCCCAGGACCCGGAAAATCATCTTATCAACTAACATTGCTGAGACTTCTGTTACTGTTTCAGGCGTCCGACATGTAGTTGACTGCGGGAAGGCGAAAATGAAACAATTCCGACACCGGTTAGGACTAGACTCGCTCCTTGTCAAGCCGATATCCAAATCCGCAGCCATTCAACGGAAAGGTCGTGCTGGACGAGAGGCTCCCGGAAACTGCTATAGATTATATACAGAGAAAGATTATTTGGCACTACAAGAAGCGAATACACCGGAAATTCTTCGCTGCGATGTCAGCCAGTCAATTTTAACTATGAAAGCTAGAGGCGTGGATGATATTATGGGATTCCCATTCCTAACTCGACCATCTAGAGAATCCCTAGAGAAAGCATTGCTACAACTATTCAACATCCAGGCCTTGGAGGAGACTGGCCAGATCAGCGAGATTGGCCGCAAAATCGCGAAGCTTCCCCTTACAGCACAGTTAGGTCGTGTCTTGCTGGCTGGGGCGGAACATGGTCCGGATTGCCTACGAGATGTCATCGACATCATTTCCTGTCTTTCTGTTGAGAATATATTCCTTAATACAACGTCAGAAGAGAAGAAGGAAGAGGCGGAAAAGGCACGGCGAGACCTCTATCGGAGAGAAGGCGACCATTTAACGATGCTTGCTACAGTGCAGGCGTATGCGGCAGAGCACTCGGATCGGAAAGCCTGGGCGACGAGGCATCTTGTGTCGCATCGGGCTATGCAGGCGGTCATGGTATGTAATTTACTTCTTTTATATTACTACTAACGCTAACAAACCTATCAAACAGGACGTTCGCAAACAACTCACAACTCAATGCCGCCAGGCCAAACTTCTCCCCCCTGCAACCAAAGACTCCGACTACAGTAACGCACCGGCATCATCAGAAGACAATCCCATTCCCATCTTGAAATCCTTCCTGACTGGCTTCGCGTCTAATACGGCCCGATTATTCCCGGATGGCAGCTACAAGACCATCGTGGGCAATCAGACGGTTGCGATACATCCGTCTAGCGTGTTGTTTGGGCGCAAGGTGGAGGCTATTATGTATAATGAGTATGTGTTCACAAATAGAAGTTACGCGAGGGGGGTTAGTGCGGTGCAAATGGATTGGGTGGGCGAGGTTTTGGGAGGGTAGGATTTTGATGTTTTGACCGCAGGGGGTTTTGCTTTTCTGGCGGATGGATACATGTAAAGTTTAAATCATTAGCAATATCCTGATGATCATGGCATTTTGCGAATGTCGGAAGTAATATCAAACCCCAGTACATAAAGTTTACAAAGGAAGCATAATTTCAACGACATCTTATTCGTAAAAAAAACGTTCATAAAACCATCCATAAAACGTACACGCGTCAACCGAATTCCTCTCTCATCAGCGATGGCAAAATCAGTAAATAGCCTTCAGAGATAAATAAGAAGCAGCGGACACGACCACCAGAATTGCAAAGGACTCATTCTTTTCAATCCAAAAACCATGCTGGCACCTCCGGTCCCCAAACGGCCAACGACTCGTGGCCAGCCGCTAAATACCCCACAGGCGTCAACTCATTAACAATATCCCCATCTGCATAATGCTCAATCATATTACCCGTCGTATCCCACCAATAATCAAAGATCTGCGAGCCGAGGATATGTCGCCCCACGCCCCAGACAGGTTTATACCCCTTTTTCTCCAACCACTGGTGACCCAACTGCTGGGTGTCAAAGTCATGTACCTCAAAGGAGCAGTGATGTACGTGAGCGGTGGGGTTACTGCTCATGAAGAAGGTGTGGTGGTCAACAGTGTCCAGACCACGATCGATGTGGGCGAATACGGCAACAGTTTTGCGTCTTTCGGGTTCTCCTGGTTCGTTGACGTAGAGGAGATCCGAGGGGACGAAGTTGAAGGTATTTATGTACCATTGAAGGAGTTCGTCGAATTTTGTTACGCAGAGGCCGTAGTGGCCCAGCTGGATATGGGATGGTGTTTAGTGAATCGATCAACATTGTCATATTAGTTAGTGATGGGGTTGGTTGTCGTACCTTGTGGACTGCCGCCGGGCCGGTTTGGAAACGTTGGAACTTGCGTTCTCGCGTTTTCTCGACTTCGTAGTTCACGATGAGCTTTTCAGGCAGCTTCCCAACTTCAGCTGGCGTTTGACCGTAGATGAGATTTACGGGAAATCCCTCTGGATCGATGAGGGATACCAGAGAGCCTCCGCCTGGCGCGTCGTCTAGGTTTTCAATTGCGCTTGCGCCTGGGAGTTTGGATGCTCTATATGATAAAGGGAAGTAGAAGTTAGCTCTTAACTGTTGCATAAGGGACATAAGAGGCTTGCATACTTCTCGAGCTCAGCATAGGATTCGACTTCAAATGTGCCACCCAAAAATTTCTTAGGGCCTTTCTGTGCATAGTAGACATACTGATCGGGGCCATATCCACGGTACCAGACCTTTGTATCAGTCTTCTTAGCCACATGCATGCCAAAATCTGCGAAATCAACGGCAATGTCAGCAACAATGCAGAAAGACAGATCGTCCGCTCATTCTCCCTGGATACTATGCGGGCCTATTATGCGGTCCGTACCTTGAAGGAATTGTGTGATTTCATCTAGATCTGGGTGCTGATAGCGCATATGGGCTACTTTGGTTAGACGTATCTGTTCAGATGAGGTTCTGTTTCGGCTGAGCCAGTCGGTCTGCGTTTCTTGGTCTTTACCAACAGCCTCTATGTCAGGCACAGAAGCACCAACCGCTGGCGCACCACTATGCTGTTCTGCCTACTTTCATATATCAGTTACTGGATGGTTTGTGTAAGGATTGCGCGCTTACCATGTTGGATGGATGAGTCAAATATTTTCAGGGCCAGATGTTGTTTCTGTTCCGCCCAGCTACTGCCACAGGAAAATGCGGGGTGCTTTAGACTGAATACACGATGGTGATGACGTTAGACTCAACTGCCCCTTTCGCCATCGAAATTTCTAAGGTCCTCACAATACCGCAGGGGAAATTTGTTGTTAAGTAGCAGATTTATTTCTGGTCGAAGAAGAAGTGACGTTCGGCAATTGTGTCCCTAATTAACATAAAAATACCCGAAGGAGCTGGATGGATAGTTTGATCGCTTCCCCGCGCCGTCTGCAGCGAGCAGGGACAAGGAACATGAGAACAGAATATTAGCTCTACTGAGCTGTCAGCATCCTTTCATAATTTATCCGGATATGAAATACCTGGGATGCTCTCGTGGATGGTCTTCTCCACACGATTTCTCCCTCCTAACTACCCCGCAACGATCCTGGGGCTGAAAACCGAGCAGACGGCTCCTCACCCTGCCGCGAGCATCCAGATGTGAGAACCTATCATCTTCATGCCCCAGGAATTAGCCCTAACCTAGGAGAGAAGAGTCTTTGCGGCTATGTCATTGTCAGGACTCCTGAAGAATACACAAGCTGAAAAATAATTACCGATATGAATATAATAAATTACTAGTCGTAATTAATTCGTAACTACCGATGCTGCTCAGATGTATCGAAACTCCTTTTATGACATCTTTCCCGTAGCATCCAAGCTTATATCAACAGTTACATTCTGTGCACTTAAGCGAATGATTTCTAGTTATATTTTGAGGAGGCTCCTCGGAAATGGGATAGGGTGCTCTCATTCTTCACACACTGATCAAAGCGCAGGGGCACCAGGCAGTCTCGCCTCCCACAGATTTCCCATCCGACCCTGCCGCGACGCCCATTTGCCAATAGCAAGTTGTGAACAAAAGCGTGAAGTTATTACAGCCCAGTTTGGTTCCTGCTCACGGATATTCAGGTACGATTAGGAGAGGTTCTTACTGGGGAAAGACTGGTTTTGGGAGCTTGCATCCGATAAATGACAGATACGAGTATCGACGTGCCAGCGGGAGCCAGGTTTTAGGCTTCGACGAGCTTGCGCAATCATCCTTGTACGAGTTCCTCAGATCGCATATATCCTGGAGCAAAAAGCACCGCGCTCATTCTTCGTCCATAGGCACAAATTGCAATTTCTTGAACAATGAATCTCTCATTATTTGTTTTTGAAGCTCTCTTCCTTGCCCTGGC
Source organism: Emmonsiellopsis sp. PD_5 (assembly GCA_032988985.1). Lineage (NCBI taxonomy): Eukaryota > Fungi > Ascomycota > Eurotiomycetes > Onygenales > Ajellomycetaceae > Emmonsiellopsis > Emmonsiellopsis sp. PD_5. The sequence goes on from JANTQI010000048.1 coordinate 71,293, forward strand.
GGTGGCCTGCGAATCGCCCCCTCTCGGTTCCCTAGGAAAGGGCGAGATCCATGCGAAAATCTTGATCAAGAACGTCCATATTTTTGACGGAACGCGCTTTGGGGAGGAAACTTCTATTATTGTTGAGAGAGGCATCATCAACAATTCAAGCAACCCAATTGGCAGTGAAATTGTCGATGGCAATGGCGGTTATCTAATTCCCGGATTAATCGACGCCCACGCTCATATTACGTCCTGCTCCTATCTTTCTACAATGGCTCGATATGGCATCACGACAGTTATGGACTTGGGTGCTTTCCCTTATTCAAGCATTGAAGAATGCAAGGAGATACCTGGAAACGCCGATGTTTATAGTTCTGGCGTCCAAGGCACAGTGAACGGGACCTCAAATAGCCAAATCCCCGGCTTCCCATCGGAATCGCTCTTGACGACTCCGGCCTCTGGACGAAAATTTGTTGCCGACCGCATCGATGAAGGGGCAGACTATATAAAAGTTATCCTTGATCCTCTTGGCCCTACCAAAGACACAGCAAAAGCAATCGTCGAAACCGCCCACGATGCTGGGAAACTAGTCGTTGCCCACGCACTGTACGAAGCGGGGTATATCTTGGCGGAAGAAATCGGCATTGATATCCTCACACACACTCCCATCGATAAACCAGTAGGGTCCAATCTGATAGGGCGCCTAGTCCATCGCCGCATTCCCGTCATTCCTACCTTGGGCATAATAAAAGCCCTCGTAAACTCCAGTATCTACGATGAGGTAGCTGGCAGTGTTGCCGCTATGTACCAGGCCGGCGTATCCATAGTAGCTGGCACAGATTCAAGTGGTTTCCCTGCCGCTCCCCATATACCCTTCGGCCAGTCGCTGCACGATGAGCTGGAGCTTTTTGTTTCGGCTGGCCTTGACCCCGTTGACGCGCTCAGGGCTGCAACGGAGAATGCCGCTTTGGCTTTTCATTTTGAGGACAGGGGCAGAATTCAGGATGGGCTTCGCGCTGATTTGGTGCTTTTAGCGGCCGATCCAACCACCGATATCAGGAAATCTCGGTTGATTGAAAAGGTGTGGATCGCGGGTATTGAAACGGACAGTTGTTCCTAGGGATCCGGGGCTGCTGATGTATGACTGGGGATATTAGTTGAAGTCGGATTCCGCCTCCAAATGACAATTGTTTTTAAAAAGCTCAACTTGACATTAGTATCTTCCCCATCCCTCCCTCTTCTCTGCTTGATACGGTTTTGTAGAATCTATTCATTTCGAACATGGCGCTATTTTTAGAATGACATCCAGAAAACTACTCAATACATTAGAGCTTGTGTGTTTATCTCATTGCTTATTTATTTAAAATCAATGTCGAGTACCTCGTATTTAGAAAATAGGGGAGTGTCGTTCCAGCCATACTCATGTGCTTGCGTCATAGTTGCACGGGCCAACACGCGAAGTCCACCATCAAACTCTAAAAAAGGTTAACTGAGCTTATTTCATCGACCTCAACACAACCCTCCACGCGACGCGTTGCCGATTCCTATTCTTCCCCTTCATCTACGGTCTTGCAGCTTTCCTAATGTCAGACGAAATGATAGCTATTGAAGCCAGAAGCATGAGCAACAACACATCCATTTTCACAACCTATGGCTGGCTCTTGTTTCGGCGGAAAGATCGATTCAATGGTGGTGGTTACTGTATTGAAAACAATCTCATAGCACTCCGATCGATAGTTATTCCATGAGTCCCAGTTTCTGCCCCAAACCTCCCTGTGATGCGCGACGGGAATGGCGACCTGAAGGCAACGACTCCTACCCAACACCCACGGGCGCGGGTGTCCCGGTTATCTTGTTCGGTTAGTTAACTAATTATTTATTGGCTTCCGCCGCTGTCCGGTCTCTACCTCCTTAGATCCCTCCCCTGGCAGCCAGTGAGTTACTGATAAAGCTTCCCGCGCCCGCTGTGAGCAAACAACCTTACTTTCCTGACTTATCCATCAGTCCGCTCTACCGTTTATCATTTCTACTGTTCTGTAATCCAATACCTACCATCCAACTATCACCTCCTCTAGCCATGGACACCGACTTGTCTGCCGCTGACCTTTACAACGCCTGTGTTGAGGCTGCGGAACGATGTCATCACGCCACCAAACACGATCCTAAGCTCAATTCTAGCCTGTATACCAGGCTATTCGATCTGAGCGCATGGGCTCCTGCAGTGGGTGTCTTTGCGCCCGCGGAGGCTTCTCTTAACTCAAGGCTACGAAACTATCCAACTCAAGTCAATGTTGTCAAATGCAACCTTTTCTTGCTCCAGTACTCTTTCGAAGAATATGAAAAGATTGCGCAACAGGGCCAGCCAGTCGACGAGGCTCTGGAAGGCATTGACATCGTCATGGGCAACCTTACCAAATACGCCGAATCAATCTGCTGGGTGCCAAGAAGGGCGCGCGCCCATCCGGCGGATTTGGATTTCAATGCTGCAGAACACAGAGAACTTGAGAAACATCTCCAATGTTTAATTCTCTTACGTCCAACCGAAGATGGGCGCCAGGGTTTAGACCCGGCACCCCTAACTTCGGCGCAAAGACGTCTGATTGACGCCAACCTCCTCCGGCGAAACCGCTTCCTTTACTCTCAAAGACACGCGAACATTTCGGAGGTGTCTCGCGAAGCCCAGCCGCCGAACTGGGAGGATACGCGGCCCGCTCTCGATCCTGTTCAGGACAAGTCAGCTGTGCCATCCTCCATAATTCCCGAAAGACACACCCAAACGGATGTTATACCCGAAATAGCAAGTTTCAGCGGCGTAGCCTCGCCTCCTGAAGACGAAACGCATCATATCGAAGGAGGCTCGCATCCAAGCAGTGGGGAATCAGGAACCACTTTAATAACGACTCAGGCTTGCTACCCCGAACCGCCCTCACATCGCCTATCTCAGGTCTCTCAGGCCTCTCAGACTTTCTTCAGGTGTCCTTGCTGCTCCCAGCCTTTATCAATGGATGACATGGCGCACGATACCGAGTGGAGGTTTGAAATCCCATAGGAAATGTGCCGCTGGACGCTGCTGATATGTATTACAGAAACCATATTCTTGAAGACTTGTGTCCTTATACTTGCATCAAGAACGATTGTCCCACCCCAAATTTACTTTACAGTAAACGAGAAGAACAGTAAACGAGAAGAGTGGGAATACCATGTCAGAAATGACCACGCCCCGGCCTGGGAATGCAATATATGCTATGGTTACAAACCATTATTCTCAGAACCAACGAGTTTCTTGGCCCATCTACAGGCAGAACACGGAGGAGTCATAGACGAGAATAACATGCCAACAGTGGCATCGATGGCCAAAGTAAACCCTCTCGGGATTGAGAACTGTCCACTCTGTGAATATTCAGATCATCGGGACTCGGGAAAATTGATCAATCACGTACTCAAGCACATGCATGACTTCTCCTTGCGATCTCTTCCATGGGGGTCGCAGTCTCCTACTACCCTCGTGTCGCCAGTAGGGACGTTTAATACCGAAATTCCAAATTCCGGCATGCTTCTACAATGGCTTATCGATGTCAATCCTAAGATGTCCGTTGATATAACCCAACCAGAAATCCATTTTTCTCAACTGGATTTTAATTGGCTTACTTCAATTGATTGTCGGCCTCATCAGAGAAAGTATATTAGCATGCGCTATCCAGGAACTGGCCAATGGTTCCTACGGACCAGGAGGTTTCAAACGTGGAGAAAGTCGAAGAAGCAGACGTTATTCTGCCCAGGGGTTCCAGGATCCGGCAAATCGATCATCACATCCATTGCGATTCAGGAACTCACCGAGAACTTGGGGCATGATGGTGATATTGGGATTGCCTATGCTTATTGCGACTTTCAGCAACGTTACAATGATACGGATCTTCTAGCTATTCTAATAAAACAGCTAATTCAAGGCCAACGTTCTTTGCCAGACAACGTGCAATCCCTGCATCGTACCCACCAGACAACGCAAACAAGACCGTCATTTGATGAAATGTCCACAGCCCTTCAATCCATCGCCGCTTTATACCTCAGGGTCTTCATTTTTATCGACGCGCTTGATGAATACCAAGTATCGGCCAACAGCAGAGAGAAATTTTTGGGAGCGATGTTCGATCTCCGGGATAAACACGGGGCAAATCTATTTGTAACATCAAGATTTGTTCCCGATATCACAGAAGTTTTTTCAGCCTCCACATGGTTGCCTATTGGAGCGAATAACCAAGATGTGGAGGCATACGTGGAAGGTCGTATGCAGGGGGTACCTTCACATCCATGTTCTAGTGAGCCGCTGTTGGACGAGCTTAAGACGGTCATCCTGGATGCGGCGCGTGCAATGTAAGTTTCTAGGTTTTAATTACTTAGTCACATCTTGTTTGCTAACCATATCATAGGTTTCGCTTGGTGCCGATGTATATCAATTCTCTCCATGGCAAACACTCAGCTGAAGTTGTTCGAGATGCCTTGAAAGGGTTCGAGGAAAATACATTCGCTGAACTTGATTTTTTGGAACCCGTTTACGGGCCAATTGTGGCGAGGGTTCTTAGCCATCCGGATGCAATAATACGGCATCTTGCGAAGCAGGTCTTTTTATGGATTTCCTGCGCCCCATCACCACTTACTGAACCGCAACTCCAGCATGCACTCGCCGTCAAGATCGGTGAATCTAAGCTCGCTCAAAACAATCTACGAATCATCAGAGACATAGTGTCTGCTTGCGCCGGCTTAGTCGTCGTCGATAACAAAACCAGTATTGTCAAGTTCGTCCATTATACAGTTCACGAATATTTTAGACAAACACGAGAGAAATGGTTCCCAAATGCGGAGTCTGACTTATCTAAAATCTGCATCACATATCTCTCATACAGCGATTTTGAGAGCGGATGCTGCCGCACCCATGCTGAACCCACACAACGACTACAGTCATATCCGCTATATTCTTGCGCTTCGAAGAATCGGGGGCTTCTTGTTCACAAGGCCACGGCGTCCAACGAACCCAATAATCCGAATGAGCTCGACACAATCAACCAAATGACAGTCACCTTACTTGAAAATACAATGAAAGCCAAAGCTTCGGGTCAAGTGTTACTGGAAGCCCAAGATACCCCCCAGACTTTCAGTGAGAACGAAAATCTGACATTCGCCCCTTACGGACTCCACTTCGCAGCATTCTTTGGACTGGAAGAACCCACCAGAACCCTCGTTGGGAAGGAAAATGTTGACTTGGAAGATAGCTTTGGCCGTACACCATTGTGGTACGCTCTCAGAGCACCACATGCAGCTGTGGTCAAGTTGCTTCTGGACCACGGTGCCAATATTGGAAGGGTTCCTAGGGTCAATGGTCTAACACCTTTATTATGGGCTGTCAGTGAGGGGCATGAAGACATTGTCCAGTTACTCCTTGATAGTGGGGTCGATATAGAGGAATGTTCGCCCGAGGATGAACAAACGCCCCTCTTATTGGCGTCTATCAATAAACAGGAACGCCTTGTTGAACTACTCATCGATAAAGGCGCCAAGGTCGACGCGAGCGATCGATTCGGAAGGACACCATTATTCTACGCCGCGACGAACGGACATGGAGCAATTGCCAATGTGCTTCTTGATGCTGGAGCCAACATTGAAACGAGAGATAAAGTGTGTGGCTGGACACCACTATTGTGCGCCATTAGAAATGTCGATGATGATGATGATGTCTTTACTCTACTTATTTGCAGAGGAGCCGACATGTATGTGGCAGACTTCCATGGCCGGACCCTGATATGGTGGGCTATCGATCGCGGCAAGATTGGGCTTGCCGTGAGGCTCGCCACCAAAGGAGCCAACGTTAACGTATTTAATGATAAATGTGTGGCGCCACTAATCCAAGCCCTCAGGATTGGAGACGAAATACTTGCCATAAATCTCATTGCCTACGGGGCCTACATTGAAGTAGTCGACAATGATTCCTGGACACCATTAATGCTGGCTTCCCGGAAGGGATACATTTCCGTCGTCAAACTTCTCTTTGAGAAAAGGGCAGATGTTAATATTGTAAACTCAGTTGGCGAGACAGCAGTATTCGCCGCCATCAAAGAAGGGAATGTGAATATAGTGAGACTGCTTCTCCAACACGGGGCAGATGTCACTACGACTGATCGCGATGGCAAAACACTCTTCTCAATTGCCGCAGAGAATGGATACGCGGAAGTAACCGACCTACTCCGCCGTCGTAGCCGCCCCTCCGCCCGCATGCCAATACGGACGAAAAGCATCATGGAGTGATTTTCCTTGCTTCCTACAATCCTCTCTCGAATATCCATGAGTGCTACGGAGCAGGCCGACAGAAACATCGTCAAATGCGGTTTTACCTGGTGTTTTTGCATCCCCGTCGCCGAAATTTCCGATTCATTTCTAGTATATGTCCTAGAACCGCCTTATTAGAAATAAGAAATCTTCTCTTATTTCGTCACCGACAGCCTGCGTCCCTCCTCGAACATGGCACCCCCAAACTCCGCGAAATGCGGAGAGAACGCGAAATCTACCGTCTCCAAGGCCATGGAGCCTGAAAAAAAAAAAAATAGAAAAAAGAAACAGTGCCGGGATTCAAACCCCCCAAATGACCAGTGGATTATCCCCAAGGTTATTCACTGTACCCAAAACTCTCCTCAGACCTATCAGAGGTTGTCGACACACACGGGTTGGTAACTACAAACGCCTTTCCAACGCACCTTCCAAAATCCCTAACCATTAGCTGAGTTCACACCCCCTCAACTGGCCCCACACCAACTATAGTCGATGTTATGTTATAGCCCAGCAGCTAAGCGGAAACCCGAATCCCGCATCCCTAGATCTCGATGGGCCGCTGGAGCGGATCAATCAGTATATCATCTTAGGTTTGAAATATAACGGATGGGCGGTACGATGGTGCCATAAGGGGGCGTTAAAACAGAAGCTCTCTCTCAATTTGACAGTTTTATATTTCACTATCAGTCTGCGGGGCTGCCTTTGAAACTGGAAAATTTCCTCCAGTGTGGGTTATTTCTCCTTCCTTTCTTCCTTCCTTTCTATTGGAGGTGTTTATAGTCTGTTGAGGCTTGAACGTTTTTGTTATTAACAGTAAGGGGTAGCATTAGTTACAGCTATACCCACACTTTTCCCTCTTTTTCTTCTTCTTCTTCTTCTTCTTTTGGTATATTAACTAACTATCTAATAATTGATGGTTTTTCTATTAATAGCAGCATTTTTCACTTCTAGATACAAACATAAGAACATAAGATAGGCTTCTTCTAGAATATTTCCGGGAGCCAGGCTAAACAGGAGCTATGTTAGTTAACTACATGGTAAGCTCTAGGCAGTTTCTTCAAGGGAATTCCAGTTTTAGATTTACCCCCTCTCATCGCTTCAGGAGTAAACATATGAAATAACTACACCAGCTAAACTAAAAAGGACCAACTCCTCGAGTCCAGATGCTCTAGATGTTATCTGACAAAACAACCCTGAAGCCACCATGAAACCACTGTGGTATCAGACATTAATACGGGGAATAATGACGCAAGAAACATCCATCCATAGCAAGCTGACAAGTAGTTAACTAGATCTGACAAAGCCTGCCTTATCCGGCTGAATCATCGCATCTACTGTGGATGGCCCAGACCTTTGTTGATTAAAATACATTTTATATTCCCTGATCCCTGGGTTTCCGCTGAGATTCTTGAAGTGGTGGCTGAAATGTGTCAGCCCTGCATTGGAACTGGGCCAAGACAGGTATGAGATAACGTTCCGGAGAGAGACAGGGCAGGGCAGGGCAGGGCAGGGCAGGGCAGGGCGAAGGAGGTTATTTCGAGTCTCTCTGTCGGTGGTTGGATAGGGGAGGGGGAAAGACAAACACATACACCGCAACTTGGCAGGGGGTGTTGGTTAAATAGTAGAGATGAGAAATGCCTCTGAATGGTAACTCTTCAAGTAACTACATATTAGTGATGATGTTATTTACCAGGGTGATTGTATATCCGAATATGAGTTCGTATCGTCTTTCCCGACCTGCTCCGACATATAGTTCCCCTCTTGTTATGGTGGAGTACATGGGAGATACGCACGATAAGGCGGGGCGATGGGCGGGGTGGAGGTACTTGTAGGTACCGGACCCATAGTTGGCCAGTTAGGCCGATGAAGGACAGCTAGAATCCTGATTGAGCGGCGGGATGAAATCATTTCCAGCAGCGGGAATACTGATTGGAGGTATCAGCATCAGTTGACCACTCAATATTATTATTATCATAGGGTGGGTGGTGCGGTGAGCCGTGAGACGCGGGCTTCTCATCAGCTGTTGCGGTCATCACCATCGTCATCTCCCCGTCCCAACAACCTCATTGCTCAATCCCCTCTGCCCCAACACCCCGTCTCACTCCCGCTCCTATTTCTATTTACTTATTACTATCCTCGAACGGCATGTCTTATCCCTCTTATTAATCCCTAACTTCCTTTTGTCGCGCTTATCACCATCCCCCAACCACGCGATAACCACTGCGGAACGGGCTAGTATCTCCGCACTTGATCCAACAACCCCTCTCTACTACATTCCACCACGCTCCCCATCCACCGCCATCATGGCCTTCCGCCTCCCTACACATCCTCCCCAGAGGCAGCAGTCCTACTCGGGCACTCAGCCCGCCTCTCTACAGATCCCGCCCGCGTCCTCATACCCCCAGCAGCCCCAGCATCAGGACGACGAGTCGACAGAATGGATCCTCTTCTCGCCCTCCCAAGCCGACTCCACCACGGCCCGCACCCATACCACGTCCACAGAACGGACCCCGCGCACAGCTGGCCTGTCGCGTTTCAGTGATTTCGGCTCATTGGACACCGCCGCCCAGTCCGATGACGGCCTAGACGAGGAGGAGGAGGAGCTGGAAGAGGACAACAATACAGAACTCGACAGTCTGGATGACGGATTGCATGCGTTCCGTGAACCTGCTGTTTACAGGACTGAATCAACCCCGGCTGGCCCGGATGATTCTGCCATTCTCCCCGCCCACGATGGGCTGGGCATGTTTGCTGCGTCTAGCCAGGATGTACAGAACCAGCTCTGGCAGCATGAACAGTATAACCCGCGTCGAAGGGGGGAGGTGAGACCCCGACGGCGATCCAGTGTTCAGAGACATTTGGAGACTGTTGAGGAGATGGAGGCGCGTGAGGTGGAGCGTGACAGGTGGCAGCGCATTGAGCAGTGGAGGATGGAGCAGAGCAGGGCGTTGCTGCAGGAGATCGAGAAGGAGACGAGACGCAGGAGGAATAGTCGTGCCAGTCGTGCCAGTCTTGCTAGTGAGCGATTGGTTGCTCGCCAGAGCGCGAAGAGTGATGTCGTTGAAGCCACTGCTCAGGCTGATCTGCCCAAGACTGGTGACGAGCCTCCAGCAGAGCCGCAGGATGATGCTGCGGCTGATGAGTCGTTCTGGAGGAGAATTACGCGGAAGGTCATCCGAGATCTAATTGGTATTGATGATTCTTTGCTTTCTGTTATACTGGGAGAATCCATTGTTCATGAAGATGGCGAGACCAAACATGCAAAGCAGGATGGGGTGTCAACTTCTAATGCCCAAATGGGCTCAATGGATGATGAACCCCAACGGCCTTTGGATATGGATCAGATGATGAAGGATGCGGGTGATGCTTCGCAAAGCGATAACTATTGGCATGAGAGGCTTCTGGAACGCATTGCGCGGGAACTGGGCATCCTTGTCCATCAGCTCTGCGAACACCCCGGTGCCTTCAGCACGTACATCCGCAATTCCGCCTCAATCTCAAACCAATATGCTGGCATCCCGATCTCCCACCCCCCTTCCAGCCTAACACCATCTACTTCACGCCCATTCCCCCTCTCCCGGAGCACGTCAAACACTTCAAACCTCGCCTCAACCTACTCCCCTCAATTCGCCCCCACCCTTCAAGACACGGCAGCAACCAAACACGCCGCTCTCTTCGGCATCGAAGAAGAAGGCCCCCTTTTCGCACCTACTCATCTCGGCCCCAACCAACCACTCTCCCCGACAACCCCGCACTCCGCCACAGCTGAAACCCTCTCCGAAGCCGCCCGCCTCGAGCGCGAGCGCGATTACTGGGAACGTGAACTAGATATCAAAATGGTCTTCCACTTCCTCCGCTCACGCTTCAGCAAAAACATCCCCTTCACCAACAATGACAACTCAACCAATAATAACAACAATACCACCGCTACAACTTCCTCCCCACACCGTCGCAACTCCACCACCGCCTCCACCCGCCACGGCCAACAACAAGACCCCTCCCAACGCGCCGCCATAATCCGCCAACACCACCCCCTCGTCGCCCGCGCGCACGCCCGCTCCCAATCCCACATCCAACGGCCCATGAACAACACCTGGGCCACCTCCGTCTCCAGCTCCGCAGCCGCAGGCGGCAGCGGCAGCCCCATTCTGCGCCATCATATTCGCCGTGCGAGCTCGAGCTGTGCGAGTCAGAGTGCTAAAGTGTCGGCTAATAAGAGGACGATGGCGGGAAGCGCGTCGGGGAGTAGTAGGCACTACTGGGATATTGGGGGGAGTGTGGGGAGTGGGAGTGTGGTTGTTTCTGCGGTGGGGGGTGGGGTGGGAGGGTGGGGGGATGTTTGAGTCTTTTTTTTTTCTTTTTTTTTCGTTTATATTGGGTTGGGGTTTTGGGGTTTGGGTGTTGTTTTGGTTTCGGATTTGGATTTGGGGGAGGGGGGGGTGTGACCTAATACGATAAGGGAGTTAACTAGTTGGGGTTGTCACATGGGGCTCCATTTTCTTTCAGGTTTCTTTTTCTTCTACTTTCTTCTTTTCTTTCCTTCCTTCCCTCTTCCTTCTCTCCTCACTTCCATTCTTTCCCATGGATGAAAGAAATAAACATAACACAACATATACCATACATATATATATCTCTATTTTGTGATGCTGGATAATATAATTTACGCTTTGTTTTTATTTTTTTTTTTACTGCTGCATTCCCACTCCTCTCTCCTTTGGGATCGATCCATTTGGCATCCATTTTATAGTTCCCTTCTCCCCTCAGGAGACGGAGACAGAACGCAAGCATCCATTAGTCCGAAGCGGAGCGGAAATGTCCTTTTTTATTTAGATGCTTTTAAACAGAGTGGAGCCGGAGTGGGCAGGCCGGGCCAGGCTGGGCCAGGCTTGGGGACTTGTTGGTGGATGGATGAATGTTGGATATCATAATGGCTATTTGGAACTGGAGTTTTTCCCCCTTCTTTTCTCCGTTTCTTTATGTCTTTCCAGGGACCAGGGGTGGTAGGGGGGGATGGGATAGGATTAAGAGGTGTGTGTACGTAGGAAGGGCGATTGGTGGTGATCTGGTTAATTGCATTGAGAGCTTAGGTGTAACTTATTATTATGTCTTGTCTTTGGTTTATACTGGGGGTATGGGTTGTTTATATAGTTAATACATTTTGGAAAATAAATGATAAGTTGAACAATAGGCAGTCCCGCTTTGGAAAGGGGTCGTCGCTTTCGGCTACCCCTTTGCTGAATGCGCTGGTGCGCGTTTTTAAATGTTCAGATTATCCGTCTACCTACAGCATCATAGCGACGATGAGGAACATGAAGGCATTACGACCTGGATGGGTAATAGGTTATGCGGATCAATCTTTCTACGACAGTAAAGTTGAGCACTGAATCCCATCCCAGCATCAGTACAGGTCCTCTCAATCAGCTCGGGCGTTTCCCCCCCGAAAAACACGCAGGTGCCCCTTTTGGACCAGAAGGAGGGGAAAAAAACTTCTCTCATTACATACACCCCTCCGCTTCCCAGAGGCGCCAGCGTCTCCTTCTGAAGAAAGCTGATTTATCTAAAATTTACAACGCAGGGAAGGGTCTGGGATTGATAAGGGAGGGGTCGGTTACCTCGCAATCAAGGCCACACTACAACCAGCCATTCTTTTTCGATCCGGCTAGACCTATGTCCCTCCTTGATCTTGATAGGGACTATGGCCTCGATTGTGGTATCCTTCCTTTTAGGCGGCAATCCTGGCATTTCGGGCACCAAGCCTGCACTATGTGGGTATTTTAGGGTTCAGTCCGAACATTCCGAGCTCGTGGCCCGGCATCAACGACACGTCTACAAGCAAATCACATCAATAGGCCGAGCGCCCTCATATGCGGGAAGGCATGGTTACTTCGCATTTCCAGGCCTAACAACCGTGACAACAATCTTGACTTGTCAGCACAAATTATGGATTTTGTTGGTTATAATATGGGTGGCCACCCTGTGTTGGGAACTTGGAGAGGTTTCAGTAGGCAGTCCTATTTAATGTGAGAAGTGCTACATTTCAAGAAGCGCAACCTGCAAGACTCTTCCATCGCAACCATGAGCGAAAGTCAGGACAGAAAAGCGGGGGAGGAAGAGAAGAGAATCGAGCAGAATCGACTGATGTTGATGTCGCTATCTTCTGGTGAAGAAGCTCGCCGCGCGAGGGGAAAAGAAGAAATAAAGCTGCCGTCGCAGAAGATAGCCGATAGCCCGACTATTGATCAAGTGGTGTCGTCGGGGAGGGAGGCGCAGAGAAAGAGACATGATAAGAATGGATAGGTAAGGTGGCCGAAAATACAGCACTTCGCATGTCACATCATATATAATATTAACCATTGTGCAGAGTTTGCGGAATGGAGACCCACGAGGGAAAGTTCATTCTCGACCGACCGTAAACCGTTTTCGCAGTTGATTTTTATACTCAGTCTCCTCAGCCAACTTTTTCTCGACCACGTCCGCAGCCCCTATACACCAGTATGGACTGACCGTATGGTCGAACACGCGTTGTGTACAATGGTCTTCGCAATAACGGCGTTGGATATGTTCGATAAAAACCCGCAACATTCCTTTCGGGCTGTGCACGGCTTGGAAATACCAGAAGCTTCCCCGATCCCAACATTTTCTCAGTATATTAGCTTGAAAAGAAGAAGTCTTTGAGTGGTTGACATTGGTTTCCTGTGCCTCGAAGGCGTCAATGAACTCGTTCATGACGTTTTCGAACGCCTCGAGGTGTTCTCCGTGTTCAATGTCGTCGATAGGTCGTCCAGTTAACCAGTATGGAGGAGTTTGCATTTCAATCGGGAAAGAGCATGCCCATTCCAAGTCAATCAGAGAAGTAATGTTCCAGTCTTCATCAACGAATATATTGCTTGGGTGTAGGTCTGTCAGCGTGAGAACAAACGGGCCACCACGATATTCTGTAGATACAAACTGAGGAAGGAGACCGCGCATCATAGTCAACGCGGCCTGTTGCTGTTCTCCGTCGTTGGTGGTATGGATCGCATTCGGCTGGTAATAGATTCGGTTGTCATGACACTGTAAAATATCCAAAATGTACGGTTCGATAGACCTGTAAGTGCAATGCCTCGGGATAGTGGGAACCCCTTCATTCTCCAAGGTCTGAAGACGTAACGTCAGAGGGCGGTTTGTTAAATGAACAAAACCATCGTCATCCAGAGTCAATGATCCAATATGTGGCAGAGGGGTGCGATTGATGGAAAGCATTATACGGGCAATTTCATGAAAGAGAGTTTTCCTCCGCTCCTTATTGTCAAGGTGCATTTGCCAGGTATCCGATAGCAGTCGACCATTACTGACAAAGCTAGTAATCATGTAACCGGTAGTCATAGAGCTCAAGGACGTGAGGTGAATGTAGGGACAACTTCTGGGAAGCCCTAATAGTGAGCGTATGGCTCGTGTCGTGTGCCAACAGATTCGGGAGAAGAGGGAGGCAGAACGTGGTTCAGCGAACTAAATTGGACACTTTGTTAGAGTCCGAAGGATGGAGAAACGGGATAAGTGGTAAATTCTAAATGGCGAACAACATACGGTATGTCCATTGGGAAACGCAAAAGCATATAGAGAAGGAATAGGAACGGTAGGGCAGTGTTCGCGGATCCAGGTGTACGTCGCCACTTCGCAGCGAAGTTTCTCGTCGACGTTTCCGGGATTGTTCGCTTCGCCAATCTTGTAAGGCAGGGGGATCCGAATGAGGACTCGATCGTCCGATGGCCAGTTGATGTACACCGGGATACACACGTTGTAGCTGCCATAGAGCCATTGAGATTCATCCACAACTTGGCAATGTTTGGCACGGAGGTGGAAGCTGACAATGGCCTCAATCTCGGACTTGCGCGAAACAAGATACGACCAAAATTCTTCTTGCTTCTTGGGATAGTCTAAACGATGAAGCACATTGTCATCATCACTTAGAGCATCCTCCAAGGAGACACTGCCTCCTCTGAGAAGCGGTAGGGTGTTTGCCATGGGAGAAATGGGCATTTCCCTTCGATGCAAGAGGGCCGGTTTGTGAGCCTGCTCTCCTCTGTTGCCAAAGCGACGAGCTATACCCGCGAAGTAGAACTGGAATCAGGGGAAGCCCCCTGGCCTAACTAACCATGGGTTGAAGTTGTCCAGAATTCCAGATGGAGGTCGACCTTGATGCCAAGGCTCGCTAGTTCCGGTCATGTGATCCAGACTCGGATGTCGGATAAATTTTGTTGCGTGAATCCGAGTCGCTTCCCCTGAATCATCTCCCATCCGATCTCTGTCTCGACAACTAGGGATGGGGTTTGACTCTGAGAGAAGCATTGACAGAACAGTTTATTTCTCGTCTCACAATCACCACCATGATCTCAACAGAAACCCAAATCCCGCTGCTGTGACATGCACAAATTCCAAGCTGCAATGAGAAATGGAATTGATTGGATTGCCCATGCTGAACTGCAATCGCTAATTCCTCGCCGAATTAATTGATTGGAAACGGCCTGACACTGTCAACATCCAGCGGAGAATGCGCCGGGGGGGGGGGGGTTGGATTTGCTCTTTGCCTACCACATCCCCCTCATACCGATCCATGCAGATTGATCAATTCTAAATTCTCTCGCGACGCCAGCATATTAAGGCTTTGATTGTGACTTTAGAAGTTCAATTACTGCCTGTAGAATGACTTTGTTGGACATTTTACACGTTGAGGGGGTTGGGGAGTTACGGCAGATTAGTACGAGGGCTTTGAGTGGCCAATTACGAGACCGGTGGATGCGCTTGGGATGGTTGGGCAGCAAAAGGCTGAGCGAGCGATGAGCCAGGGAGCATTCCTGAACGCGAATGAGCGGCCAGTAGAAACCAGCAAGTCCGATTTGTCGCGTATTGGTTGACGAATCACGGTCACAGACACTCAAGGGTGGAAGAAGAGGCTGCTCAGCCCCGCCTAACTACATTCCAGGCTGGCATCATATCTTAATGCTCCTGTCAATGACCAAAATTCTGCTTCTCACGATCGATCACCACAACAGCGAGGACCTGTGTTACACAAATACTATATCATGGCCGGCCGCCGAGAGCTCAAACTTCTCAGCCTTGATGGAGGTGGTATTCGTGGGCTTTCGTCCCTATATATCCTCGAGAGACTGATGGAACTGGTTGATCGGAACAACCCACCACGACCATGCGACTATTGACATGATAGGAGGCACAAGCACGGGCGGGTAACAGCACCTTTACAATTCCCTTCGCATAGCTAGCCGGCTAATCAATCTTTTCCGAAGCCTGATTGCTATTCTGCTCGGCCGCCTGAAACTGGATGTTCGGCAATGCATTGACGTATACCGCAGTCTTTCCAGTCGCGCCTTCAAGCGAAAGAGGCGTCTAGGAATTGGACCTGGAGGCAAGATTCGCGAGAGGTTTGACAGTAAGGAGCTCGAGATTGCTGTGAAGACCGTTGTCGCCGAACACTGCGATAGCGAGGATGAGCTACTGAGTGACCCGGATACTTCTTGTAGGGTGTAGGTCATCATTCCATTATCAACATTATGCCACTACATAGCCTAACAGTGCTACTACCCCTAGGTTTGTCTGTACCACGAGTGGGGGTACAAGTACGATAGTACCGCTAAGGAGTTACCCAAGTGATCGTGGTTCTTCTGAGCTTTACAGATGCACTAAGATTTGGGAAGCTGCTCGCGCAACCTCGGCCGCCTCTTCCTTCTTCGACCCGATCACAATTGGCCCGAATAGCCAATGTTTTGTCGATGGCGCTACGGGAGCAAACAATCCGGTCCGACAGTTATGGCGAGAAGCCAACGACGTGTGGTCAACAGGATCCTTTGAGGATAAAATTGGGTGCATTGTATCAATTGGAACCGGAGTACCTCCTGTAAAGAAGTTCGGAAACGACGGCCTTGATATTTTCCACACGCTGAAACGTCTAGCCACGGAAACCGAGGCTACAGCAAGGGGCTTCCTCCAAGAACATAGCGAGCTCGACGACTCTAATCGTTACTTTCGATTTAATGTCCCTGATGGTCTCTCGGAAATCGGGCTGGACGAAGTGGCGGAGAGCGCCGCGATTGTTGAAGCTACGCACTATTACCTTGCAAACGAAACTATCCAGAAACAGATAAAGACCTGTGCCAGAGTCCTAGGGCAAAAAGAATGTGTGTTTTGACTATGTAATATTTGTATTGCTTTCATTTGCTAAGAGGACGCCGTTACCCTTAGAATCAAAAATAATTAACCTAGTCTCTATAGGCATCACCGCTTTCAAGACTCTTCCATCTGACGATTTCCTCGCTCTTTCCGAAAGGCCGGAATGGAAATTAACTCCGAATGGTTCGTTTGCTTCGGTACGGTCCAAGCGATTTTTTCTAATATTAACCAGGAGATTTCTCTTATAATATCTTCGACTCGCTTTCTACTTACGAACCGGAGCAGGCTATTCAAGAATACCTGTTGAAAAAGTGTCCAGCAACAACAGAGTGGATCGTACAAAGCCGGAAGTTCAAGCGGTGGGTGGAGAGGAAGAGCCATCCATGCCTATGGCTCTCTGGTGAAAGTATGTAACCTTAAATTGCCACTCATTGCTCCTCGACTGATATATTGACGTTCCATAGTTGGTTCTGGCAAGTCTTTTACTGCGTATGTCGCAAGTCCGTATTCTACATTATGGTGAGATATTGTACTAATTAACCGTAGGAGCACGGTGGTCGAGCATATGAGAACACTAACCCGAAAAACCCCTGGTTTTGTGGCCCATTTTTTCTATAGGCACTCAAACAGCTGCCAACCGAAGGCGGATGATTTAGTTCGAAGCTATATCAAACAGATCATTGGTTTCTTAGGGAATGAGTGTCCGGAAGAGACACGGAATTATGTCAAACGGTTTTATGGCCCAAAGCATTATCGTCCCAATTTCGAAGAGATCACTTCTAAGATCTTCATCCCGCTGACCAAGCGGCTGCCAGACATCATATATGCTGTGGACGGGCTTGACGAGTGCGAACCTATGGAAGTACAAAAAGTGCTTAAAGTATTTCGGCAGGTGATTGCTCTGAAAGGGCCAAGTGTCTTTATTTCGGGACGTGACTCCCTCGACGTGAAACATTCGATACCGGGCTCCATTCTCATTCACATTGCCGATGGGGATAATAAAGAGGACATTAACAACTTCATCAATTGGAAAATAGAGGAGAAGATGTTGGAAAGGCAGCTTACTGAGGATGAAAGTGTTCTTCAGGAGATTAAAAACGAACTTAATAAAGGGGCCGACCGCATGTTAGTTCACGATTCATCTGCTCATGTATCCACACACCTTACTAACACTCGAGTAGGATTTTATGGGTTAACCTGCAACTTGAAGTTTTGTGGGAAGAATGTTTGACGGTTGATGACATTCGGGGCGCTCTGAGAAATCTACCTAAAGACCTGGATGAGACATATATACGTTGCTTAACGCGGATAGGCAGAGCGCAAATCCGTTTCGCCCCGCGCATTCTACGCTGGATGTTGGTAGCTACGAGGCCGTTTACAATCGATCAACTAGGAGAGGCACTGGCGGTTGACCCTACAACTGGGCATCTTGATCGAGACAAGATACCACCACCACAAAACGTCTTAAAATGCTGCGCTAACCTCATAACTCAAAACACCAAGGATCAAGTGTTGTTTATACACCACTCCGTGCGTCAGTTTTTAACTGAACGACGTCCCAGTTGTTTGGTTTTGCCTGATGAACTTGGTCCAAACGCGGCGGAGCTTGATCTTGGAGAGATTTGTGTTGCGCATCTCACTTCCTCTGACTACAGTCTCGCTTTGCAGCCGTCCAACCAAATCCAAGTGCCGAGCTTAAATTTCAACGAAACATTTATGACGCCGCTGGCCAAAAATATCCCACCCCTTGCGCGGCTTTTCTTGCCCAATTCCAAGCTGCCCAATTCCAAGCAAATTCGACCCACGTTACCCCATACCGCAAAAACCCGCAATATTACACAATTTCCTGCTTTCTTCACCTTTGCAAGGGAACAATGGGCACCCCTTACGCGTAACATTACAATGGACTGCAGGTACTGGAAGAAATTCCGAATGCTGGCACTTGAACCGAACTCGTCGTATCGGTTTCATCCGTGGCAACCTGGAGGGCCGTCGCTTGACTCCCACTACTTTGGTTTGCTTGGATGGTGTGTAGCGAACACTCATCTTCCATTGCTCCGTCTTTTATTGGATTCGGATATCCAAAGACCTCGATCCGATATTTTTAATCTCCCGCTTCATGAGTATGGCAATCTACCGGTATTGCATTTGGCGTCGAGAAATGGAAACACTGAGGTCGTCCGTCGACTGCTTCAAAAGTGCAATGTCGCCAAGAGGGATAACAATTACCGGACTGCTCTACACCATGCAGCTGAGGCCGGATTTCCAGAGGTTGCGGCGCTGCTGGTCGATTCGGGAGCAAGCATGGTTATGGTTAAAGATAACAATGGAGACTCACCTCTAGATATCGCAATGCGGCACAAGCATGAGACAACGGTAATAACACTAAGGAAGCTCGCAAGGGGAGAGCTTACTACGAAGGTTGGAGAGGGATGGAGGGGGTCGATCGATAACTATGGGGAATTGTTGCTCTTCGGCAGCCATGATGTTATTATCACAGGCATGATGAAGAGAGAGGTGCATGTAAGGTTCCCGACACAATAAGAAAATAGCAAGACTTGAGCTTCGGATAATACTGACATATGAGTAATAGTTCCAAATATATGTCTTTGACTATGTTGTTCTTTTCCTCAAGGAGCTGCCAGCGATCGGCAAAGACAACACAAAATTGCGCCCGGCAGGTAGGGCACGCATGCAAGATATCATTCAATTGCTACCCCTCCAAGAGTCAGGACGATACATGTGTGACATCCGTTGGAAAAATGAAATAGATGAGGACTTCACTATATGTTTCTCAAGCATGGAACAAATGTGTGAGTGGGTCAGAATCATTGATGACCAAAGACGCATCTGGGGAAGCATCGACAGCAACGTTATCTACTTAAAGGAGCCCATAGATATGGAGTCTCTCTCGATAAGCAATCCCTACCCGAAAGAGTTCACCGACAACGTAGCATTAGCGGAAGAGTCTCAGGAGTTGTTCAAGGCCAAGGTCCACTATCCGTCCGCGGGCATCATCACCCACCTTATAGTGAGCACCGGCATCAGCTACCAGTCACTGAGGGACAGGATTGACAACAAACTCCGACTCTCTTCTGATGCCTCACTCGATACCGGCCAAGCAACCCTTAACTATCTAGACGAGGACAATTATGTCAGTATTCTGTGCGATGAAGACGTTCAGATAGCATTTGAGGTGTGGAATGAACAGCATCAACAAGACTCATCGCTGAGCAGCGGCGGAGAAGTTAAGACAATTGACCTTTACTATGTGCACTAGGTATGGCATGACTCCCACATTTTGGTCCCCCTAGCGGATGTGCTCTGGTATTCCAGCCTTATTACCCCTGATCAATCATTTCTGCCTTCAGACTTTAAGACAACTGAGAGATACCCCTCAGCTCCAATGATATCATGCCACTGGCTTACTACGCTGATTTCACCACTGTGGCCAGGTGCTCTAGTGAGGAATCAGGTGCTGTCCTCGATCGCGTGGTGGGAGCCAATACAATGGCACTTCAGCAAATTGAATGGAAAAAGGCTTTTTATCAGCATAAATTTGAAGCTCCTACCCTCCCATCCCCTTTCTTCCATACCCCATTTCAGTCGCCAGCGAACGCCAAACAGACAGACACTGAAATCTCACCATGGTAATGAATGGACGGTAAGCCCCCATCTCCAGCCGGGCTCCGCTACATGACCAAAAGCCCGATGCACTTGAATTTGACCTGGACGGGGGCACGTCTTATGAGGTGCGAAGGGCCTATATCCCGCCTGTGATGCAATATGGGGAGTCTAGGTTGGCGAATGCATTGTCTGTGATGGATGCCTGTGAGTGGGAGTGGGCGAAGGGACGGGTGGAAGGCGGTACAGTAGGCGTGGGAGGTACCGATGATTAGATCTGATTCAGGGGCTTGGCTGTTTTTCTTTCTTTCCGGAGTTGGTAATTTGTGATATAATGCGTGTGTACGTATTTACGGTGGGGTTGAGTATGGAGAAGCTGTATTTAGATAGGACTAGATTGTAAATATTGGACTGGATTGAAGGGACGGGATATCCCTTACATACATACATACTTATGTACATGAACAAGGTCAGCGAGAGATCCATGGATAAGAGGTAGGTAGCCCAGGCAAGCCACAGACATACTAACTCCCCTGCGCTACACCTACTGTAAGTACATGTAGTTGTCCAATGTACATACTGTCCAATCATTGAGACAGATAAGCAGATATAATATTGCCATGCTTATGCCCATAGCCATGCTCTATTTTATGCATACACGGCTACCCCCAGTGGGTATACATGCATGTATGTATGAATGCATTATACATACATATACACGTTACCTGTCGGAATTTCAGCTCGTGGACATTATTTATTCTCTTTTGACAGTCAACCTGGGAAAGGCGTAACACTACAGCCCGTAACGAGGCCTGATCCGTGGAGAGGACTACGACTAGTCAAACTCACCCGCCTGGAATTTGATAAAAGTATTCCAGCAGCCTCAAGCTGTGGTGTGTAGGGACGGGACAACAGATAATCTAGGAAAGAAAAGTGGTTTTTGCCTGTAGGCTGGTAGGTACTTAAGGTAGGTAGTTAGGTAGGTAAGCGGCGGTGTGAGGAGAGGCGAGGGTTCCCCTGCTTTGGAAAGAAGTAGATATTCTTCGATGTATTCGGGTCCCTGCGGGGGTGCATGTCACAAGTACGTACGTACATGTACGAAAACGGGGAACCTTTGCGCATAGACTAGAATAGAATGGGAATTCCAGTAGGAAAAAGACGAGCAGAAGAATGGCTTTTTTGGCGTCATTTTTTTTAGCATGCTTTAGATTTTATTGCATCATGAGAAAATGGTTGTTTCGTTGTCTTTAAAAAAAATACACAAAGCAATTGACTCAAAAAAAAAAATGATTTCAACATCTTCCCATTAAACTAAAAAAAGAGCAACAACTTCAACACATCTATGCCTGCGACAAGTTCTCAAAGGCCTCTGGGAAACGCTTCATGTTTTGCTCAATAGGGCCCTTATTCCGGAGGAACTGGACGTAGGCACCATCGATCTTAACGCGGCCCTCCTGTCTGAGGCGGACGTACTCCTCGCGTCTGAGAGGGGTGAAGCCCCAGTTCTTGGAGACGATGATCTTCTGGCGACCGGGGAACTTGTACATGGAGCGGCGCAGGGCCTCGACGGCGGTGGCGCGGTTGGCGTCACGGGTGCGCACGCTGAGGAGGATCTGGCCAATGTTGACACGGGCAACGCTGCCGTTGGGCTTACCGAAGGCACCACGCATACCGGTTTGGAGACGATCGGCTCCGGCACACGACAACATCTTGTTGATACGGACGACGTGGAAGGGGTGGGCGCGGACGCGGAGGTGGAAACCTTCCTTACCGGCGATCTTGACGAGGTACCTGTAGGTTCAATAGGTTAGACACAAGGGGTTCATTCATTCATTCATCCATTCCATAATATATCGCCGCTTTGGGACAGGTGGGTCGGGAAATCATACTTGTTGGCGCAAATACGGGCGGCTTCGAGAGCTTCGGAGCTCAGCTGTTCGTACTCATTGGAGACCATGTGCACGCAGAGAGGGAAGTCATCGACATTGGCCTTCTTGCGACCAAGATCGAAGATACGGATCTTAGGATCGGGCACACCACGGTTGAAGCGGGACTTGGGGTATGGCTAGATATAGGTCTCAGAATTAGTATCTCCTGTCATGCCATCAATTTTTCTCCATCACCAAATCCCCGGCAGATCCAATCCGCGCATCCCAGCACACTCGTCAGGCGGTCTCCAAACTGCTCGATCGGGGAGATTTGACAGCAGCAGGTTGACGTTTCGGCTGGCAGGGCAAAGTGGTCCCCACAACGATCGCTCGTCGAAAATCAAAAGGGAAAACGGGAACAACGGACCTTGTTCTTGCAGTAGCGGTAACATCTCGCTGGACGACGGGCCATTGTGTCGGGTGGTCAGGGGAATAACAGCACTTCCTGCGAACGGAGGGGTATACGGAGAGGGTGTCGGGGTTGTCGTCGTCGTCGTCGTCGAGAGATGGAATTTGAGGATTGGAAGCGACTCGTTTTGATTTCCAATCATCGCCACTAGTGAGGTCACGCGACTTGCCCTAGCCCTAGTTTCCTGTTTGGGCCATGCTGCTTAATAATCCAAACTGTCGGTCACATGACCAGATACTGTCCCAAATAGGAAGTGTAGATACCTCAGGCCATCTTCAGCCGCAATCCCCCTGTTCTTCAACAAATTCGTCGTCCATGAATCTGGGCTTCGATGTCCTTCTTCAAAAAGCTTACGTCTGCCAGGGGTCGAGTCCTGAACATCCTCGTTCCGAGTTCATATCCGGTTCTCGAAGAATCCTTGCCCATATCGATCAATCAGCATTGCTGTTCATGACCAAAGCATTGTCAGACGGGCCATCCCTGTGAGTTATGCGCACACAGACATTCCCCACCTCTGCCTGCGACGTTACCTGTCATCATCGCCTCTTCTGACTCCGTTGGCCACCGCTTTTATCGGAGAACATTCGCTTATCTAGAGCATCTTCGAACCGGATTATTGGGTGATCCGGGTTATCTCTATTCAAAGCAGCAGGAAAGCTTGCTTGAGTTTGCTGTAGGAGCACGGTGGAATGTTCGCATTACAAAGCGCACTGTTGCTCGTTCATGGAGGGGCAGCCAAGTAAGTTGAAGTAACCCAACCGATATGGCGGTTCTTCCAGGGTCAGCACAGGGATTCAGTTACGCCCGTACGGCCACAACCCAACGCTTGGACTCCGAGACGTGCAGGGCCCAAGATATTCCCGGATACACTCCTTTACCCAATTCTAGAAGGCTGATAACTGAGTTTGAAAACGGAAATTTGATTACCTTGCCCGAAAGACAGGCAGGCAGCCCGCAAACTATTTATCACGGCCTGTCAGCCCTAACAAAGGCACCGTCTACAATCCTGAAGTTTAAACCACCCCGAAAGGAGTTGTTTCAGCGTAACGGCATGATAAGTGCGGCCAAGCTAGAAACGTAACATCGCCTGGTTGATTGATGGTGGTGTGGATTTTGAAGAGCAGCGACAACGGCGAATTTGACTAATATCTGGAAGCTAACAACAACGATCCCCATGAATCATTGTCCGGTTCCCACATCTGAACTTTGGCTCCCATTCCTCCCAGAAACATGTGCTTCCCTTGGCCCTTCGGTAGTTCCCCCTCCCACTCCGAATATTGTTCAAAAGGCTAGTGGCCTTTGTTGCCATCATAGGATCGACGCCCGCCTTTCCTATCGCCACTAATCGCCGCCACGTGCTTTTCGGGCTTCGGAGGTCGACTATCGCTTCCCTCCCAGCCGATGCATCATGCATCCCACCCTGTAATTGCCGAGAGTCGCCGCAAAAACTTTCACCGTCTTTCCCTTCTCAGTTCGAACAGTGTGAAAGGCAAAACGAATTAATTGAGAAACTCAGAAAATACAACAGAAAAATAATGTTGGTGCTTTGGTGGGGTTCGGTACCATCCATCCTCAAATTGTGACCCATTATTTTCTCCTAATATGTTTTGGGAGAGAGGGGACACTGGTGGCCAGATTTCCAAGCTAACCACTTACCCTGATTTTCAGCCCCGGAGATCCACGTCGAGTGTCTTTGGCCGAGAGCGTCCAGAGTATCCCTGTTCTTCATGTTCCGGTAATTGTGCCTGTGCCTGTTCCTGGCCCGGCTCCTACAGACAGGGACACAACATGTACATGCAGCATTCCCACGTCCTAGAACGAAAAGTTGATGGCAATTCGTCAGTTGTACTCAAAAAGCGGTAACAATTACCAGCGCTATGCTTCTTTCTCCTTTGTTTCCACCCAACTAGCAACTGCGTATTCCCCCCGCTGCCTAGTAGGTTATTAACATTTTGGGTTGGAGCCCCGCTATGGCTTTGCCCCCCAAGGCTCCTCTGGGAGCCTCTGGGGCAGTCTGCAGAGGTGCGGTGCTGAAGGGATGTTTAGCTCCCCTCAGTCCACAATAATAATTATGCCCAGCATTTTTGCTCAATGTCGGCAAATCCATCTCCCTGTCAAGCTACATACATATCCATCCACCCTCCCCACCCCTTTCTACCGGTTTCTTCTATTTCTTTCGTCTTCCGCCCTGACTCTACCCAACCGGGGGATATGACAGCTCGTCTGTTGTTTCAGGAGTTAGCGCGATCAGATCGTTCATAGTCAGTTTCCGTCACTGCTCTTCTTCACATCATAATCATCTATGCGGGTGCTACACACTCTAGGATACCCAGACCTTTTTTTTGTTTATAAACCGCAAAACTGAAGCGGCTGTGGTTCCCGCTGGCCCTGGCGGCCACTTTGGCCACCTTGGTCACTGCCAGGCCAGATATCGATGCGCGAGCAGCTACCATTCCCGAAGGATTACCGACTTGTGCTGTAGGTTTGAGACTCGAGCTCTTTCACCTTGTTAAATGGGACATGATATATCCTTGAAACTAGCGGCTGTTGATTGCTGACGCACTATCTTGGTATTATTCAGATAAAATGTCTCGTTCAGCAGGCCGCAGAGTTCCCATGCTTAGCTCAAGATCCAACCTGTGTTTGCAGGGACGCCGACGTGTCTCTTTCCGTTGAAGACTGCGTGGTGGCCAACTGCACAATTAAAGAATCTTTGAGTAAGCGCTCTCGGCAAAATGCTCGCACCATCTCCCATATATGTCAGGATTGACGTTAACCACGGAATGAAGCAACAAAACATATTTCGGAAAAGACCTGCGGTCACGAAGCGCGTGATAGAACCGATGTGATCGCGATCAGTGGGGTGGTGGGAGCTGCTGTTGCACTCGCCGCGTTCATTTTGCGGATGATGTCCAAGTTGCCTTACTTCGGTGGTCAATTCCATGCGGATGACTGGGCCATCACCGCCGCTATGGTGGGTTCTGGATATCAATCTACTCCCTAGTATAAGTATTTTTTTTCTTACGCTTCGTTAGGCATTCGGGTTGCCGCTGGGCGGTTTAGCAGTCGTTCGTAAGTGTTCCGCTGCCAGCGATAGCGATGCCGTCATGATACTCATTCAAATCGAACAGTTGCCGATGCAGGTCTCGGGAAGGATATGTGGAATGTATCGTTTAACGACATCACCTATACCCTCAAGGCAAGTTCGGTCGTCCAACCCTTAATTACACATAAAATAGGAGACTTTTTTGAGCTAACAGTACTCGCCTTCCCTATATAGATCTATTACGTCCAGGAAGTTGTATATTTTGCGACCATGAATATCACCAAAGTATCCATCCTATTTTTCTATCTACGCATTTTCCCGGCGCAGCATTTCCGAGTCATTACATATGTCGTCATGGCCATCACGGTTGGGTATGGAATTGCCATCATATTGGCCGTCATTTTTCAATGCAACCCGGTGGATATGGCATGGAAGCACTGGGATGGCGAACATGCAAACGTCAAATGCAGCAATATCAACCTGATCGGTTGGGTTAGCTCGGCGATTAATATCGTTTTGGATGTTGTAATCATCGTCCTTCCAACGAGAGAGCTGTTCCGACTAGCCTTGTCGACAAAGAAAAAGATACATATCCTGCTCATGTTTAGCGTTGGATTCTTGTGAGTGCATCCCCTGGTCCCCATATCTCGCGGTAGGACAACCCATGAAACGCCATAAAGCAGCACTGACACTCGATAACAAAAACAGTGTTACAATCGTCAGCATAATCCGTCTTAAGTCGTTCCTCCAATTTGGGAACTCCCGAAACCCAACCTGTGAGTCTATTCTCGGCCCTATCACACTCCCACCAACCAACCAACCAACCCGCCGCCACCACCACCACCATCATCATCGCCATCAATCGTGACAACGAATAAAAATAACCACTAACCCAACAAATCAGGGGACCACGTCCCGCTCGGCTACTGGAGCACAATCGAAGCACACACCAGCATCGTCTGCGCCTGCATGCCCGCCATCCGCGCCCTCCTCCGCAAAGTCTCCCCGACGCTCTTCAGCGACCGAACAGGCCACTACGGTACCTCCTCCGGCCGCGGCCCGGCCCTCTCGACCGGCGTAAACTTCGGCGGCAGCACCGGCGGACGCGTATTTTCGTCGCATGGTGGAGGCGGAGGAGGACCGCAGTCGCCGATTTCAGCCCGGCCGTCGTTGGGTGGGAAGAGGACTGTTGGGGCGTTTGGCGAGTCGGATGTTTTCCCGCTTGTGGAGAGGGAGGATCGGTTTGCGGTTGGTTATGGGGGGAATGGGGGGTTTGGGAGCTTCACGACTATTCAGAGTGAGTATAAGGTGGGGATTGCGAGGTGAAGGGATGTGATGTACAGTGGAGAGGTTAGAACAGGGGGGTTGTAAGCGGTGGAGGGGGGTTCTTTAATTTTTCGCTGGGTTAGTTTTATATGACTATGGTCCGAAATGCTCTTTTTTGTGTGTTTGGGGTTATGGGATGGCTTTCCGGATGAGTTTTATCCAAGGATACATATATCAGTTTTGGGTCATTTATGTTATATTTATGGTTGAGCCCATTTTGTATTTACTATTTAATGGTGGTTGATGGGTGTATGTATTTCGCAGATGGAACAAAAAAATATATCAACCTTTCCTGTATGGATAGAAAGGAGATTGGCTAACTACTCCGTACACATACTGAGATTGAGCTTTTTGTTCTGTTTCGAAGCGGGCATGTTTAGAACTCGGCGGATGTTACGAAAATGTAACTAACCATGTAATGCTAACTAACAGATGTAATGCAGTTACTTTTCTTTTTTCTTTTCTTTGGCAACTGTTCGTTTGCTGAGGAGAATTTCTCGGGAAGTTGCAGCATTGCACTACACCGATTAGCTGACACAACGTCAACGGTTAGGTGTAAGTTAGATGTAAGTAGAGACACGCCCACACGTATGCATACTACGAGCTGGCCGGGGCATAGGTAAAGAGGAAAAGGAAGAAAGAATTCTTGATAAAATGGGCATCATCATCATCATGCCATCGAATTTGGGAATTCGACTCAAATAAAATTTTCAGCCTGTCTTCGTAGACGGTGTTTTCTGTCTATTCATTACAAATAGGTTTTCATTCATAACTCATCTCCAACAAGCCATCAAATCAAATCAAACCGAATCAATCCCCAAACCCAACAACAACACTGAAACACGCACACCCCACCACCACCACCAACCGCCCATCACATCACAACACATCATACCGTCTGCATCTAAGCAGTAGTACCAGTCAGGATATCGGAGTCACCAGCATCCAAGACAGCCATGGTGGAGCATCTGAAGAGCTTTCCGCATGCGGTTCCGAGCTCGATCTATAATGATAACAAAAAAGTATTTTTTACACACATTGGCAAAAAAACAACCTTACCACGCTTAACCGCGTGGGTTTGGTTTGTTTTTTCGCCGGGGGTAAGCAGGTTTGGTTAGCTAGTGTTTTTTTGTACCCTCCGAAGCTTTGAATGTATGATGTTTTGTGGAATTTGGAAGGGGGGAAAGCTTCTTCGCTGGGTAGGCGGTGCGGTTGATTGGGTTGCTGGCTTTGCAGGTTGGGATTGACTCGATACGACCCTCAGTCCTTTGTTAGAGCGTATGAGTTGGGTTGAGCCAAACCAAACCAAGCCAGCAACCCCCGCGTGCCGGGGAATCCATATCGTATATGGATATATATATGTATGGTGGGTGCATTCAAACGTAAGGGATAGGAGCGGTGGGTTTTTTATCTTACATTGTTGCCGGAGAAATGGTGGACGCTAGTCTTGGAAAGCATGGAGTAGTCTATATGAAATCAAACATCAGCAAACCGGTTCATTCTCCGCAGGAAGCGGGAGGGGAGAAGGGAAGTTTTCTGTGACTTACACTCAAGCTCACTCTTGCGGAGAGGGGGAGTGTTGCCAGCAATGATGACGAGCTTGGCCTTGCCGGAGCGGAGGGCCTTGAGGGTGGATTTGTAGCCCAGGGTGACTATCGTTTCAAACAACAAATCAGCAAACGCAATTCCTATCAAAGACATCCCGCCATTCCACCCGCAATCGAATTTGGGGGGATATTGGGGGAGGAAACGCACCCTTGCCGGACTTCATCACAAGCGCCAGGCGCGAGTTGATGTTCTCGGCATTCTTCTTAGCCTTCTTGGGTGCCATCGTAACGCGATTTAGATTATGAAAATCTAAATATGGGAGGAGATCGAGGGGGTTGAAGATGAGTAGCGCTCCGGCACGGATTTCTGGGTTGCAGAAGGGGATGAGGTTGGAAAAGTTGAAGCTATTTTGGCTGCTCGGCTGCGGGTTAGGGCTTAGGGCTAATGTTTGTGTGTGGGATGGGTTGCTTGGCGGAGAGGGTTTTTCCGTTTCGACAGAAAGTCCCGATTAGTCAGCAGCATACCTGCCCCTGAATGGAGATGGAATGTCGAGGGTTTAATGATGCTTGATTGTTATTGAAATAGTGACGAAACGACTATTCTAATTTCGATTTACAACAATGGAACCCTAACAGCTCTAAGGCTGTCGTCCACCACAACATGTTAATGTCACATAAAACGATCAGAAACTAAGAATAGGTAATGCCAGCAGGGGAATTACAACATCATCGAAATCCCGACAAAAGCTGCCTTGATATCGTCCCACGACAGAGCACGCGGAGCATTTGTGAGGGCTTCAAGAAACTGAGGGGTGAAGGCAGCCAGCTGTAATTCGCCTAGTAACAATTTCTCGAAAGGCGACAAATCTGGGATCTGGAATGGACCCCTACTAGTAACGATCGCAACCTCACTCAACCGCCTAGTTTTCCCAATCTCTGACATCTCGACTAAAATATCTTCCGTCGGAATTTCTCCAATTTGAAATGAATACGCAGGGTTCTGCATATTTGAATGGCGCAGGAAAACATCGTTCAGACGTAACGATCTCAGCCTAGGGGCTTGGGTTTGAATAAAAGCTCTCAGCTGGTCGATATAAATCCTCTGCCTGTATAGTCGGAGGTGCCTCAAAGCGTGAAACTGGCATTGGTATAACAAAGTCCCATAGAGCGGGCTACCTATCCCTACAGCATCAAGCAATACCGTTTCAATTCCAATTAAACCTGGAGCTATCGCGGCCTGAATTCCAGGCACCACGGGGTAGACGGTGAATGCAGAGTTGGATTCGATCTCCAATGTGGAGATGGGAATGGTTTTATTTCGGGATTGCCTAATCGCAGTCATCGCGGCTATTAAATGTCGTCTCAAAGCTGGCACTGCACAGAGGACCGGTTGTGGAGCAGACTCCAAACGGGTCTGGTTTAGCATCCTAACTAATTCTGGAGGCATCTTCGGGTCCACCATCCGTCTAAATTGAAGTCGCAATTTTTTAAACTTGTCGAATTGCTGGACCGCTCTCCTCAGGGCAGAGACATCAGCATTCGTTGCCACAATCCGCGATTGGCGTTTATAGAGTTTCTCTAAAGTAGGTTGTATATGGGGATACGGCAAAGTTATCCTGTCGATGGCCGTAGTATCCATAAAGTAACGTTGAGTAGTGTACGTTCTTTGGGAAAACTCTAGCACATTGCGGACAGCTTTATGGATTGTGGGTTAGTAGAAGACATCACAAACATGGGACACCAAGATCAGAAACAAAAGGCTTACAGGGATTGACATATAGGGACACCGAGTACGTCAAGGAGCGAACGCATTTTGCATACGATGATCTTGAGAGGGCAACCAGGAGGTGAAAATCCTCCATCAGAAACCTAATCTTGATAGATTTGAATAGAGTCGGGGCAGACAAGGCTCGTACTCGTCTGCTGACTGTTGACAGGTGAAACACGGTGCGCCGGGGTAAAAGTGAAGCGATCATGTCAAAGACCTCTTGAGGGAGAGTATCCAGACGACGTGGGGGATCCATTTGCGGGAAGATAGTATATATGGAAAGAATACTAGTCGTGGCGTAGCGAAGGATCTAGTATTGCGAATCGAGAAGAAGAGGTAAAAAATAAAGAATAGATGTGTGCCCTGCGGTGAGATCAATAGGATCTCAGAGCAATAAGAATCCCTTTGTGTCAATGGCATATCAACTACGAGAGGAGAGAAATAAGAGACGCCAGAGAGTATAAACCAGCGACCACTGGGGGGTGGGAAGGAATGAAGGCATCCTTGACACCCGTCCGGGAAGGTATAACTTGGAATCCATCATTGCAAATTGCAGAGCAGGCACGATGCAGGCGAGATTGGGATGCTTATGGAGATCAAGATGCTGAAGACATGTTCTAGATATTTGATCACTTATATTAGGGGGTGTCGTCGCTGTCGAGTCACGTGACTTGTTTGAGCCGAGGCCGCGTTTCCTTTTCGAGCTGAAACGCGTCACGTGGCACATGTTCTGTTTCGGCTGAGTCATAGCTTACGTTGCCGTGATTTCATTGGCGAACCCGCTGATCGTGTCTGCTCAGAACGGACTAGCGTGCCAAGACCTCTCGACTCGGAGATTACGATGTATTATTGAGGCGTATGACCATGACGCTCGACGCGGTAATTAACGGGCGGCCCCTGCGTGAACCCCGGTATTGGCCCGTATTGGGTTGTACGGGTTGCCATGTCGATGATTGACGACAACCTTCCCAACGTCTTTTTTTGACGCCCGTCCTCCTCCGCTATCTTTCTGGCTTCACATTCCAGCAGACTTCCCTTGCTTTGTTTCTGTGAATCCGCATATCTTTTCACCCGCTGACACATCCGGGCGATATTTTGGGGCGTTGGCCGTTGGTATCCTCACAGCCTCCGTGGCATCTCACCTCATTCGTCTCCCATTCGCTGCTCCCCGTTTATTTATACGACTGCCAGCCCGCAACAGCCACCACCCGCTTCGATTCCTTGTTTGGCCCTCTCCGGCGCATGTGGTAATACGTGTCGTTTTCCACCTGGGACATCATCATGTCAAGTACTTCGAGAAAGCCGTCCTATAGCGGCCGCTCCTCAAATGCAGACAGCAACAGTCCTTCAACCTCCCCAAGTACTCGAACTCCTTCGCATTCGTCACATACTTCTGTCAACGGTCTTGGCCGCTCCTCTTCTACAAGACAGTCCCTTGGTCCAGTTTCCGCTCGAGCTGCTGCCCGTAAGCCGGGTCGTTCAAATCTAAGCATGAGTTCCGTTCCCAGGAACTTCGGGCACCCTTCCGATGATGATGCGAGAGCACAGAATACAGCCCTCATCGACGAGTTGAAAGAGCAGGTCCAGAAGGCGGAAACCGTCTCAGATCAGTACCGGAAGCAGCTGGGCGTCCTACAACTACGACTCGACGAAGCCGTCAGCGAACAGGGAAGACTCGAAGAGCAGGCACATGAACGGGATAGCGCAACAAATGCGCTGCGTGGAGAAGTTCGTGAACTCACCAGGCAAATTCGGGACTTGGAACAAGCCCATGAGACAGAACGCACAGCTATGGCGCAGGATAAAGAGCTGCAGGTAAAAAGAGAAGAGGACCTGCAGTCCACTATTCAGCGTTTAAAGGAGACAATCGCCCAAAAGGAAATCCGCATGAACGTTGACAGTGAGCGTAATCTATCCCGATCTCGTAAGTACCTTAGGCACCTTGGGTTTCTCAAATATAGATATATGCTAACATTTTTATAGCGAGCTTCCGGAATCGAGCGTCCGCAGACCTCGAAAATGGACAATTCGCCCCGTCATCGCAGCTGCAACGCAGTCCCTCCCGGAATAATTCAAAGTTGATTTTACAGAAGGATAAACTGATTGAGTCTCTGAGACTTGAGCTTGCGGAAGCCCAGATCAAACTCGTGGAGATGGAGAATATGGGTGGTGGTCGTCAACATGAGCTTGAACGGGAACTTCTCGAAGCTAGAATGGCAAATGCGCGCTTGATGGAAGATAATGAGAGCTATCAGCTTCTCCTGAGCGAGAAGACTTTGAACGGAGATTTCACCAAGGGAGATTTTATGCACGAGAATGCCCAGGAACAACAGCAGGCGTCCAGCGGGCTTGGATCACTTGCTGATGAACTTGAATCAATTGGTGAAAACGGAGATCAGGAATCCCGTCGACGGCTTGAGGGCGAGTTGAAGACCCTCAAAGACCAAAACAAGGCCTTGACGCTCTACATTGAGAGGATAATAGGCCGTCTCCTGCAACACGAAGGGTTCGAACATATTTTAGACAAGAACGAAACTGAGCCGTCTACCTCCCTCCCGACCAAGAACGCCAATACCGACAAAGACCTACCCCTCCCTCCCGCCGAAAAGACAGAACCTGCCGGACCATCGTTCCTCCAAAGAGCAAAATCCGTTGTCTCCGGCCAAGCCACTCGACCGAAACCAAAACAGCGCACTATGAGTAATCTAACGCAGTCGCCAAAACAGATACATGAAACACTTGTTGAATCCCACCCTACCGTCAATGAGGACCCAGCAACTGCCCCCAGCATTCCTATTGGGCGTTCCAGAACCCTGCATCGGAGAACAAGATCAGACCAAGCGGATGGCACAGCCGCTGCCGTCGTAGGCCAGATGTACCGTGGACCCCCATCCGGCCCGATGAGCCCTGGAATCAGTCCAACTCTCTCCTCCGGCCAAGGATTTTTCTCCGGTACCACCATTGCGTCTAAACGCGCCTCTGTTCCAGTCGGCTCGATATCGAGCAGAACCAATGGTGAGCGTGGCAGAAGCAGCACGAATAGCGTGACCAGTGACCGCAGCGGCGAGGTAGCGTCCACTGAAGGTACATCTAGTCCTTCCCATTCCAGCCCCGGCATGAACAACTATACCGGTGCAGTGATGACGCAGCATAAACTCCGACCGCTGCGTCTTGTCCAGGAAAACAAAGAGCTGGAAAGCGGCGACCAGGGCGGTAAAGTAGACGACGACGAGGCAGCGCGCAAGAAAGCAAACCGCGGAAGCTGGATCTCATGGTTCAATCGCCCTGGTCAGACGCCCGGCCAGACTGATCCTCCGCCCGCCGGTGTTACTTCGCCAATCTAGACTGGGGCTGCAAGTTTAGCTGACATTTTTCTTTTGCGCTCACGATTTGCATCTTGCGTTGTTTTGAGCTTATACGACCAATTTAACGCGCCATGGCCCCCCCCCTTCTGTTTTGTTCATTTGACAACACCGCTATACTACAGTACCATCTCTTGTTTTTTTTAATACAGGACATGAAGAGAAAGATATAATGGCTTGGAAGCTTACAGACATGTTTTGTTTATTTACTTTCATTTTCTTACATATCATTTACCATTCTCCCTGTTTAAAATACCCCCAATACGTCAATATTTTTGTTGTTTTTGCAGCATGTTACATACATATATACAACCTATCCATCCCCTCGCTTTTGAAATTTTGTCCCACAGGGTGTTTTATCTATTACAAACATGCCCATGAACTCGATATGAATATATTAGCTAATTGTTTTTTTGCTATTTGGTTGGTTTGATGAGGCCGTTGGTTGTTGGTTGTTGGTTGTTGGGGTGTGGGAGGCAAACATTTATTAGACGGTCTGGTCGAAGATAGGACACCTATCCATTTCCCATGATGATATCTTTGTTTATTATAACTGTCATTTCCTTTTATTTTTAGCCCTTAATAGAATCTCTTTTACCCCATCTTTCTTTTGAGAATTCTAAATATGTGTATTCCTTTTCTTTTCATGCCTTTTACTCCTTTGATACACTGTTATGCTGAAATCCCCGTTAAGCACCCCTGAATCTTCCACCACATCCCTAAACTGCCATGGCTTACAGTGAAAACATGTATGTTCCTCCACCGCTAGCTGAGGTTTGTCAGTTTGATTAGTTAGGTCAGAGTAATGCCAACATGTCATAGTATAGAATCCATACCTATACGCCCTCGACTAATCCAACTCCGTATAAAAAGCTGCTTTTCCCGCCTGGTTAATAAAAAATTATCATTGCCTATATTTAGCTTTAATATCTTTCCATTTACCCCCTCTCTCTCCTTTGCTTAAAGCCCAATTCATTGTTGTTTGGAAGTTTGCGGACGCCTTTATTGGAACTTCACGGGGGTGGGTTCATTCAGGGGTAGTTAACTAAGTTAATAATGAACTACACGAAGAAAGAGGCATGCACCATTCATTCATTATCTAAACGCCACAACAAACAGGCAATGAAATAAACTACTGGGTATATGGAAATCACCATACAATGATATAGATGATAAAATTCTATCGGTATAAGGCGGTGGGACGGGGAAATGCCAATCGCCTTTTGACGGCGGTTAATGAATGGTGATTGTATTGCGAATATGTTTTCCGGGGCCTTACGGAGCTGGGAGAGGGGTATATAAGGTGGTGTACTTTCCTCTCCAGGGAGTTATGTTGTTTGGAATGTACTTGGCGACAGCAACCTTGCACGGGTTTACTTCCAAGATTGGTATCAGCATCGAGATACAACATCCAGATAGTACGAAATCTAGATCTCACACCAACACCAATGCCTCGCTATCGCGGATCCCTCTACCGCGGCGACCCCGATGACGGTTCCGGCAATGATGGCACCAACAGTCGAGGTATGTTCGTTCACTAACAAAAACAATAACCTCCTGCCCCTCTCACACGAAAAGCTAACAATATCTCGTTGTGCATAGCCCTCATTAGAAGTAACCGATCTGGATACGATGGCGGTGACCGTAACCGTGACCGTGACCGTGACCGTGACAGCGAACGGGAGCTAGATGGAGACCGAGGTGCCTTGCAGTTGCGGGACAATAGACGGGGTATGTTCAACAACAGAATAATATAATTTGCCGTCCTCTGCCGTGCCAAACTAACATATCTCATTCCTGTCTGCATAGCTCTCGTTAGAAGTAATCGATCTGGATCCGGGTATGGATACGACGGCGACCGTGACCGTGACCGAGACCGTGAACGTGACAGTGAATGGTACAGCAATCGAGACCGTGACCCAGACCGAGACCGGTACAGCAACCGGCACAGCGACCGGCATAGCGAGCGGCACAGCGATCTCGAACGGGACCTAGACAGAGACTTAGGTTCCCTGCAGTTGGGGGACGATGACGACAACGCGGGAACCAGGTATGGACGACAGGATGCATATCTAGGATCGTACGGTAGCGGGCGTGACGGCCGGTATGATGCACGGTCCCGTTCCACAGCGACCCGAGATTCATATCTGAATGCAGGGTATGGTCGTGAAGATCCTGGGGCGAGGGCGACGAGAACTGCTGCACGAACCGATCGAGACAGAGAAATGACCCGGCTCTGGGGATCGCTTAATGCGCGGTGGCGGAAGGGGGAATATGGATCGGAGGACGAGCGGTCTGAGCGTATGGCGTACATGGCGATGGTGGATCGGGAGGCAGCTAATCGGATGTTGGGGGTGTATACCGAGGAGATGGACCGCGAAATGGATGATAAGGTTCGGAGGTATGCGCAGGAGGCGTTTGACAAGGCGAAGAAGAGTAGAGGTGACGATTAATTTTTATTTACAAGGGCGAGAGGCGGAGAGCGAGAGGAAGGAGGTTGGGCGGAGCAATGAGTTGACTCGAGATATGTCTACAGGGCGTCGAGTAGAGGGTTCCTCCAGCAGCGAGTTGGGCTTGGTAGGAATAACAAGGAGCATGTCTTGAGGCCGTGGAGCGGAGAAAGGAGGTGGTACCTGCAGCGACGGTTCCAATATGAAGAGAATCGGTGGCATCCCCAAAGATTGCTGTTCTGGGGTTCGATAAGGTCAGCGCGGCGGTAATTGACGGGTTGGATGCTTGCGAGTGGTGGACAAGCCATTTTGGGGTGGATATTGGGGAAGATTAGATAGGAGGAGAGGCATGACGGCGATTCATGTCATTGTTTTTGGAGCCAGTTTGTATGTTGTCTTTTTTCCCCTGCAGCTTTTGTATGCAGAGGTGGGCGTAATTGTTTTGGGAAGGCTCAGGTAAATTTCGGGGTTTCGGGCATTTATTAGATTGCAATATTGACGGAAATTGAATTCGAGTTCTACCACATTGTCTGTAAGCATTTGCAAAGCTTGTATGGAATCACTTAGCAGATACCAAAAAATAGGTCAGGGGGCCGATCAACTGGATTGATATCTAGTTGCTGGTATCCCGTTGCGCCCTCGACGAAAATTCAGAGCAAATATCCCACCAATGATGATCATGCTTGAGATATGCCAGTTTTGCCATGTCCCGAGGAGTCCGACCATCGTTGTCCTTGGCCTCTGTATCAACATCCTCTCGGGCGAGGAGAAGTTTTACAACGGCTAGCCGGCCAAGGCGATCATTCTCGTGTGTGAGCTTCCCAAGTCTTCCGAACGCTGCCAGATGCAAAGGCGTTTTCCCATTGCTGTCTCTGCAATTGACATCGAGGCCATCTTGAGCCAGTAGAGCTCGAACCCCAGCTTCACGACCTTGAACTGCTAGCTCTGCCAACATCGTTCTGCCATTTGGGAGGGTGTCATTAGTGGAGACACCTTCTTGGGCTAGCAAAAGCCGTACTATGCCCTCCTGGCCGGCCCATGCTGCACCTACAAACGCATAACAAATATCGTCGCCGTCCTCTTTGAGGCGTATGTCTTTCTGCACGAGAAGAAGTCGTACAACAGCTTCATGTTTTTCCGATACCGCTCTAGTCAGTGCCGAGATAGCCCGGCGATCTTTGCTGTTGGCGGGTACACCGTGGTCGAGAAGCAGCCGAACAATAGCCTCATGGCCGTTGGCTGCGGCATCTATCAATGGACATAGTCCACCCTCGTTTGTGGCGGATATTCCTTCTACGGCTAGTAGAATACGGACAGTAACTTCATAGCCGCTATTAGCAGCCCAGCAGAGAGCGGAGTTGCCTTGGATATCTTGGTGATTGACATCAATGGTATCCTGAGCTGTGAGGATTGAAACAGTTTCGTGATGGCCGTTCAGGGCAGCGTCTATCAGGGCCGTTCTGCCGTTGGCGTCGGCTTCGTTTATATTGGCCTCATTCTGTTCAATAAGGAGCTTGACTGCAGCGACGTCGCCCTTCGAAGCGGCTTCCAGTAGAGGTGTCATATCTCGGTATAATTCCGGAGAGTAAACAATAAATACAGCCAATTATTGGAGATATATCCCTGGAAACAAGCAGACACATGCAGGATAACGATAGTACATCAAGTCAAAAAAATTCTATGTTTCTCCGTCGTTGAGGAGAAACAAGTTGATGTCGTCGAAGTGGTAGAGAAAAAAAGACGAGAGGAGGTTGGGAAAGGGGGATGGATATCATATCACGTGACTTGTGGACATCAACCTCCATTCAAAGCATTTATTTCATTCTGTTCAATTTCATTTCATTTGCAACAACCTGCACAGCGCGCAATTCCCACGTAGCTATTCCCGGAGACAGCAGCCACCCACCGCCAAGATGCCGGCCCCCATCTCCCTCTTCTCCGTCAATGCCATCCTGATCATGTCCACGGACGACTCGTCCCGCATCTTCGCAAAGTACTACTCGCCGCCGCACCCGCCCGCCGGCACCCCAGCCAACTCCACAGACTACCCCGGCGCCAACCCCTATCCCACCGTGAAAGACCAGAAATCCTTCGAGAAGGGCCTGCTGGAGAAGACCCTGAAGCAGACGAGCGATATCATCCTGTACGACAACCGGGTGGTGGTCTTCAAGACCGAGGGCGATGTGATGCTGTACGTTGTTGGCGGGGCGGAGGAGAATGAGGTCTTGCTTTATAATGTTGTCGTTTCGTTGAGGGATGCGTTGAGTATTTTGCTACGGTATGTGGTTTCTCCTGCAGCCTGGGAGGGGTTATTATCCCTACCCGTTTTATGAACGAAACTCTGACAACCGGTATAGAAGCGGTGTGGACAAACGCACCATCATCGAGAACTACGATATTGTCTCGCTGGCCATTGACGAGATCGTCGACGACGGCATTATCCTCGAGACCGACCCGGTACTCATTTCCTCGCGTGTTAGCCGTGCTCCGGCTCAGGATGCGCCGAACATGAAGAGCATTGATTTGTCGGAACAGGGCTTGCTGAACGCCTGGGAGTTCGGGAAGAGGCGTCTTGCGGAGCAGTTGCGGCAGGGACTATAAAATGTGCTGTCATTTTTCTTTGATGTTTTTTTGTTATCGAGTTCTTTTTTGAGTATTGGGCACGGCGCGAATGGTTGTTTTCTATCCTGTTTATGTGGTATTTGCACCGGCATTTTTATTACATTTCTTGTGAGATATTCATAGAATGGCTTTTTCTCTCTTGACTAGATGTGTGTGGTGTATATCAATTTGTTTAACATTAATGTCCGGAGTGCCAGGAAGCTTCTTGCATGAGCCTCAGCTGGCCTTTGAAATGCCAACAAGAATATGCAGATTATTTACTCTCACATTCCAATATCATAATTATATACATATACCACTCTAAACCAATTTGTTTCTTTATTTTTTATTTTTTTTATTTTTGCATTGCCCATATATCTGCCAGCCCCGCCTACGTCACCAACTGTGACTCGCCAACTTCCGTTGAGATTTCCTCCGCAACAACATTCAACTCTGCACATTCTCTCCGCCCACGCCCTTCAGACCAGCTCTCTCTCACTGAGCCAAAATGAAGCAGAGATTCTCCTCTCTGGATGTCAAGGTCTGCTAGCCTCTTACCCCGTACCCCGCACCAGAATCCGTTCACCACTAACATCCCCCAGGTCATATCCCGCGAACTCTCCAGCGCCCTCGTCGGCCTACGCATTTCCAACATCTATGACCTCTCCTCCGTAAGCTAGACCCTTACACAGCACAGGAGAATGCGCCTTCTAACCCCCATCCCAGCGTATCTGCCTTTTCAAATTCTCCAAACCCGACGTCCGCCGCCAACTAATCGTCGACGTCGGCTTCCGCTGCCACCTAACAAACTACACGCGCACCACCGCCGCCGTCCCCTCCGCCTTCATCAGCCGGCTGCGCAAATTCCTCAAAACCCGCCGTGTCACCGCCATCAACCAGATCGGCACCGACCGCATCATCGACATCGAGCTCAGCGATGGCCACTTCCACCTGCTGCTGGAGTTCTACGCCGGCGGCAATATTATCCTGACCGATAGCGAGTATCAGATCATCGCGCTACACCGGATCGTTCCCGCTGGGACTGAGCAGGAGGAGCTACGCGTGGGCTTGAAGTATGTGTTGGAGAATAAGCAGAATTATGGCGGGGTGGCGCCGGTGG
Organism: Emmonsiellopsis sp. PD_5; assembly: GCA_032988985.1. Taxonomy (NCBI): domain Eukaryota; kingdom Fungi; phylum Ascomycota; class Eurotiomycetes; order Onygenales; family Ajellomycetaceae; genus Emmonsiellopsis; species Emmonsiellopsis sp. PD_5. The sequence goes on from JANTQI010000048.1 coordinate 110,938, forward strand.
GGGTCGAGAGGTTGAAGGAGGCATTGAAGAAGGCGGTGGTGGAGGCTGGTGAGGGGACGGGCGAGGGCGCACCAAATAATAAGCGGGCGAAGAAGAAGCAGGCGGAGGCATTGAGGCGGGCTATCTCGTCTGGGTTTCCCGAGTATCCGCCCCTGCTGCTGGAGCATGCATTTCATGCGACGGGTTTCGATACGAGTCTGAAGCCGGAGCAGGTGCTAGCAGATGAAGGGTTGATTGAGAAACTTATGCTTGCGCTGCAGGAGGCGCAGAGTGTTGATAGCCAGCTTTCGACCGCGCAAGATACCTCCGGCTATATCATCGCGCAGTCAGAAACGGAGAAACAGGACGAACCACCCAAAACGCTCTATCAAGACTTCCACCCCTTCTCCCCCCACCAATTCCAAAATACACCCAATACCACCATCCTCACCTTCCCTTCCTTCAACACCGCCGTGGACGAATACTTCTCCTCCGTGGAGTCGCAAAAGCTCTCCTCCCGCCTAACGGAGCGCGAAGAGCTCGCCAAGCGCAAACTCGACGCGGCGCATAAGGATCACGAGAAGCGCGTGGGCGCGCTGCAGCAGGTCCAGGAGCTTCATATTCGTAAGGCGCAGGCGATTGAGGCGAATTTGTACAGGGTTGAGGAGGCGATGAATGCGGTTAACGGGTTGATTGCGCAGGGAATGGACTGGGTGGAGATTGCGCGGCTGATTGAGATGGAGCAGGGGAGGGGGAATGAGGTTGCGAGGGTGATTAAATTGCCGTTGAAGTTGTATGAGAATACTGTTACGCTGTTGTTGGGGGAGCCCGGGGAAGAGGGGGAGGAGAGTGATGAGGAGGATGAGAGTAGTGAGGAGGATGAGGATGAGGATGAGGATGCAAAGGCAAAGACGGACGCAAAAGCAAAGAGCCAGCAGCAGCAGCTACTATCGATTGATATTGATCTAGGTATATCGCCCTGGGCGAATGCGCGCCAGTACTACGAGCAGAAGAAGGCGGCAGCAGTTAAGGAAGAGAAGACGCTCAAATCATCCAAGAAGGCTATCAAGAGCACAGAAAAGAAGGTGGCAGCCGATCTCAAGCAGGCATTGAAGCAGGAAAAGCCCGTCCTTCGCCCAGCAAGGACGCCGTTTTGGTTCGAGAAGTTCATCTATTTCGTCTCGTCCGATGGGTATCTTGTTTTGGGGTATGTTCTGAACCACAACCCCCTATTTCAATTTGTGCTTATACTAATTTTTTATGGGATTAACAGTGGTCGAGACGCTCAACAAACCGAAATCCTCTACCGCCGGCATCTCAAAAAGGGCGACGTCTACGTCCACGCAGACGTTCAGGGCGCCATTCCGCTCATCGTTAAAAACAAACCGGGCACCCCCGATGCCCCTATCCCGCCAGGAACCCTCTCGCAAGCCGGAAACCTCTGCGTAGCTACATCTATAGCGTGGGATTCCAAGGCTCTGATGGGCGCGTGGTGGGTCAAGGCCGAGCAGGTCTCGAAGACCACGGAGACGGGGGAGTTTGTTGCCACGGGCGGGTTTGTTATTCGTGGTGAGAAGAATCAGCTGGCGCCCGCGCAGTTGTTGTTGGGGTTTGCGGTGATGTTTTTGATTAATGAGGAGAGTGTTAAGAACCATACAAAGCACCGGGTTCAAGAGGGGGTGGAAGGGGTGGAGGGGGTTAATAGGAGCGAGGAGATTGAAAAGGGATCGGAGACGGTAGAGGAGCAGGGAACAACGGCGGAGACGGAGGTGGGTGGCGTTGGAGATGGGGAAGCTGCAGAGGTCGCTAGTTCGAGCGATGAAGATGGAGATGGAGATGGAGAGGCTGAAGGCGATGAGGGTCAGAAGTCAGCAAATCCCCTACTAGGAGGAGGCGAAAAGGCAGAATCCGATAACTCCGAAAAGGAAGATGAGGGGGAGGAAGAGCAACTGGACAACGCACCGGGCAGTATCCTAGAGTCGGAAGAAGTTGCAGCTCAATCAGCTACCCCCGAAAACAACACAGATCCAAAAAAGGCCTCAACAACAAAACACCTCTCCGCCCACGAGCGCCGCCTCCTAAAAAAAGGGGGCCTATCCACCCCCACCACCCCAACCCCATCCTCCCAACAACCCTCTCCTCCATCCCGCCCCTCAACCCCTTCCCCCTCCCTAACCCCCTCCACATCAACCACCACAACAACCACCGCCCCAACAACCGTCCGCGGCAAACGCGGCAAATCCAAAAAACAAGCCACAAAATACCAACACCAAGACGACCAAGATCGCGAACTAGCCCTCCGCCTCCTCGGTGCAGCACCGAAATCAGAAAAGGATAAGAAATCCTCCGCGGCAGCGGCCAAATCCAAAGCGGCGCGTGAGGCCGAGGCGGAAGCGGCAAAGGCCCGCCGGCGCGCGCAGCATGATAAAGCCGCCCGCGCTGAGGCGGAGAGGCAGCGGGCGCTGGCTGCGCAGGGCCAAGCTGGTGGTGGTGGGCACGACGGCGGCGTGCAGGGTAGTGGTGGTGGTGAGGTAGAAGGGGAGGTGGAAGCTGAGGTAGAGGATCTATCATGTCTCCCCGCTCTCGTCGGTACGCCGGTTGTTGGTGATGAGGTACTTGCTGCGTTGCCGGTTTGTGCGCCGTGGGCGGCGCTGGGACAGTTTGTTTTCCGCGCGAAGCTGCAGCCGGGGACGGTGAAGAAGGGGAAGGCGGTGAGGGAGGTTGTGGGGAGGTGGGTGGTTGAGGGGGGGAATAGGGTTAGGGAGATGGAGAAGGTGAGGGGGAAGGGGAAGGGGAAGGGGGGGGATGGTGGGGAGGGGAATGAGAATGGGAATGGGAATGAGAATGTGGAGGATGAGGGGTACGGTGGTGGTGATGGAGATGGAGATGGAGATGGAGATGCGAAGCAGCTTGCGACTGTTGAGTTGGAGCTGATTAAGGGTTGGAGGGATGTGGAGGTTGTGAATACGTTGCCGGTTTCGAAGGTTAAGGTTATTTCTGGCGGGGGAGGGGGTGGGAAGGATGCGGGGGGTAAAGGGGGGAAGGGAAAGGGGGGTGGTGGGAAAGGTGGTGGGAAAGGTGGTGGGAAGGGGGGAAAGGGGGGGAAGGGGAAGAAGTAGATGGATGGGGAAATTCGTATATAGATTGATTGACTAGGCTGTACATGACATACCTATTTGCTGGACATGTATTTAGAAATGGAAGGTGGAAAAAGCGTTCATTCATAACTGGTTTGTGTCGAGGAGAGTTATCTATTTATCTACAGGTCTATATCTTCTATCCCATCGCATCCCATCACAACCCCCTTTTATACCCCCACATAAAACCCACATAAAATCATATATCAACCCCTCACCTCCTCCTCCGCCGCCTTCCTCAACCGATTCATAATAGCCGCAGCAAGATCCCCCTCCGTATCCGAAATCCCCTCCACATAAATAACCGCCACCTTCTCCTCATCCAACCCGCGGAGAGCAGAGAATAGACCGCGCGCAATAGACTCCGTCTGGCCGCCGAGAGTGACATCGAACATTTCGATCGGGAGATTCCCCGGCGCCAGGAGGTGGAGGTGGGTAGGTGTGAAGTCGTCCTGATTCGCTGCACCAGGGGCGTTGGAGTTGGGTTCGTTGCTAGCAGCAGTGGTGGTGGTGGTGGTGGTGGGAGGAATACCCAGACCCCGCCGCCAGCACTTTGTCCTCACGACACCAATGCGACGAGGACCCTCCCCCTGTTGTTGTTTTACCAAATCCCCCACCACCCGCTCCCTAACCCCCTCCACCCCCGCCCCCGCCTCAAACAGCACAACCCTCGCCTTCGGCGAATAATGCTTATACTTCATCCCCGGCGCCCTCGGCGCCTCCACCCCCCTCAACGCCCCATCCTTATAACCCACCCTCACATCCTCCCAACCGGCACACGCGCGGATCTCCTCAATCCCCACCCCGCCCGGCCTCAAGATCGCCGGCGGCGAATGCAGGCCGTCCACGACTGTGCTCTCGACGCCAACGCCGCACGCGCCGCCGTCGAGGATGATCTCGATGCGTCCCTGTAGGTCTGTGTAGACGTGCTGGGCGGTGGTGGGGGAGGGTTTTGTGGAGGCGTTGGCGGAGGGGGCGGCGAGCGGGGTGTCGGCGAGGTGGATGAGGAGGCGGGCGAGTGGGGAGGAGGGCATGCGGGCGCCGAAGGTGGGGAGGGTGGAGGTTACTTCTGCTGCGAGCGGGGAGGAGGGGGGGTTGGGGAGGATGATTGTTAGGGGGCCGGGCCAGAATTTGGAGAGGAGGGGTTCGTAGATGGGGGGGATTTTGTTATTCGGCAGATTTGTATCGTTCGTGGTTGTGTCGTTATTCTTGTTTGGGCTGCCATTCAATATCCGCACCAACTGCTCCCGCGAACTAACATGCACGATCAACGGATTATCCGACGGCCTCTGCTTCGCGCGATAAATGCCCTGCACGGCGGCACTCCGCGTCGCATCTGCGCCCAGGCCATAGACCGTCTCTGTCGGGAAGGCGACGGGCACATCGCTGGTCCGCAACGCCTCGGCGGCCTCGAGCAGACTGCGCGCTTCGGTGCTGCCCCGCTCGTACTCGGCCGTCCATCGCGCGACGAGATTGGGTGTGGTGTCTTGCACGGCGTTGAGGGTGTGGACGGGCAGGACGCGGGTGGTGCGGTCTGTCCCTGTCCCGTTTGCTTTTGACTGTTCGTTTGGGAGCTGGGGGTTCCTCGACACGCCGTTGCGGGCTGCCATGGCTGATGCCGTGGTGAGGATAGGCCGTAAGCGGAGGGCGGGGACGAGGCGAGGGGATGCCGTGGTGGCGGAGGGAGGGTGTGTTTATTAGATGGCTGTGTATATGGGGGTGTAGTAATGGGCAAAGCGTAGAATAGTCTATCTCTATCAGATACAATGCGCTGGTCAGTATGGGTCGTTGTCTTGAGTCATCTTGGGCGTCTGGAGAAGTTTGATATTGGAGGCGGGGCACATACCTTGGTGGGAGAAGAGGCGAAACTTCAAATCTGCTTTGGCGGGACTAAATAGAGCATAGAGATATAGTTATGAATCAGCAGTAAATGGGTATACTGGGCGCTGTTGGGTATCTCTGGCCGGGTTGGGCGGTGGATGATAAAATTTTGGGCGCGGATGGATTATTTTTTCGATGTCGTCGATGACGTCGGGATGCCGAGGGACAATTCAGGGGGAGACAACAACAACAACAATAATAATAGATGAATTGTTTAATTCTAGGGATAACGGAATGGTTTGTGTCATTGGTATCATTAATTAGGAATAAAAATATGTCTGAGTTCATTAATATACCCGGACAGGCTGGTATACACTACATCGAAGCAGAACATCGCTTGCCATGGCATACAGCCATTGCCTAGCAGAATAAATACCATCCACACAGTGAGATGCTCATCCTTCAAACACTGGCTCTAGCAGCCACTCAACGAGGCCATAGTCGAGCAAGCAGACGCCCAACTTCGCAGACTGACGCATAGAACGTGCTGTGGTCATCGTACCCTCCAGGCTATGATCCGACAATCAGGATCCTCTCCAACTAAACATTCACACACAAACAGATATGCACCCCACATACTGTATCCCATCACACATTCTCCAACTTATACACTTCATACCCCGGCTCCTCGTACGGGTGTGCAGCAACCAGCGCCTTGACCGCAGCCACCATCGTCGGCCTGCCCATACACAGCACCTCCACCCGCATCTCCTCGACCTGCTCGACCACGCCCACCTGGCCGATGTTGGGGTTTGCAGCGTCGCCGGGCAGAAACTGGCCGGTGCCGGGGCTCTGGAAGCAGGCTTTGGAGTATTTGCCCTGCGGATACCTGCCGGCGCCGGCGGTGAAGACGGCCTCTTTGGTGGCGTCCAGATGGGACGGGGGGACGAAGAAGACGAGCTTGAAGCGGTCTTGGTCCATCCTCGGGTTCAGGGGCGAGGAAGAGAAGAGTGCGGGATGCTGGTAATGGGATGGAGAGCGCAGTGGGCGGCAGAGAAGCGAGCGAGGGGGAGTGAGCAGGGAGATGCGCATTCCTCGACTGGTTATTTATTTAGTGTGCTCTTCTTTCTTCTTCTCTCGTTGTAAGTACGGAGTAGTCTGACTTGCTTGATATATAATTAATTGTCTATATCCATTTGTTTCTTCCTTGATGTTGAAATAAATGCCGGCGATGACATAAGCCGCCAATCCACACTCTCTGATTGGCCGACACTCTCAGCATCAATATCTCCAACATCAAGATCAGATCAATATCAATTCAACATCTCCCTCCGCCGCCAATTGCTTCTCCCTTCTCCCACTCCAGGGGCCCGCTGTCACTCCTCCCCTGTCGCCCTATCTCCTACCCGCCATGGCGTCCAAATTGCTCCCCTTTGCGCTACGCCAGGGCCGCCTCGCCGCCTCCCGCCTGTCCGCCGCCCCTGCCCGCGCCTTCACGGCCGCTGCTCCTCTACGCAGCGAAACCCTCGCAGTCGTATGTCCTCCCCATATATATATAGAATACCTCTGCTGGAGCCTTCAATTGGACACCCCCGCTAACTCCCAGCCCCCAATTAGCACCGAAACTCCCCCACCAACAACCCCAGCATCCCCTTCAAATTCTCCCCCCAGAACCTCAAAGTCATCGATGAGATCCTCCTCCGCTACCCGCCGCAGTACAAAAAGGCCGCCGTCATGCCGCTGCTGGACCTAGGCCAGCGCCAGCACGGCTTCACCAGCATCAGCGTCATGAACGAGGTCGCCCGCATTCTGGAAATGCCCCCCATGCGAGTCTACGAGGTGGCTACCTTCTACACCATGTACAACCGGGAACCGGTGGGCAAGTACTTTGTGCAGATCTGCACGACGGTACGTCTTCCTTCTAGCTATACCAATATATCATTTTCCCCATTGACATATTCTAGACCCCCTGCCAACTCGGCGGCTGCGGCAGCGACAAAATCATGACCGCCATCACCAACCACCTCTCCATAACCAACGGCCACACAACGCCCGACAACCTCTTCACCATCCTCGAAGTCGAGTGTCTAGGCGCCTGCGTCAACGCCCCCATGGTCCAGATCAACGACGACTACTACGAAGACCTCACGCCGGAGTCTGTCGTCTCGCTGCTCACCGCGCTGAAACAGGCTGAGACGGATAAGACGGTCAAGGTCCCCGCGCCGGGTCCGTTGAGTGGACGGGATACGTGTGAGAATAGTAAGGGGCTGACGAGTTTGACGAGTCCGATGTGGAGTACGGAGACGTTGAGGGGGGATGGGGAGTTGTAGGTAGAGTAGGGGATGAATAAAAAGAAAAAGGATATTATAAAGAAGTAATGCCATATTTCCCAAATGGCATGGTTGGTCTGTTTTATTTTGTTTTGCTTGTTTGCCTGCTTACTTGTTAGAGAGCCACCGTGATTTTTTTCTTCACGGGATGATGTGTATAGTATTTAGCTATCTCTAATGCCTTTTCTTTCCCTGTTATTTCCTTTGGTTTCATCTCTTTGCTTGATGCGTGTATCTCTGATGGAAGACTATGCGTAGAGAATGTAAGGCTGATAGGGGGAATAAATAAGTTATGAACAAACCATCTGGGAGAGGGAAAGGAGATAAAAGAAAATATAAAAAAAATACACAATCCATAGGAAGCGAGCGGCGGGAAATAACGAGGAGAAGCAAGTAAACTAGGTAATTATTTATTACCATCCACAAGATAGATATACATCTATTCTATACACATACATTCCACCAAAAGACACAAAGAATCCTTAAATCATACCCAGACACAAAAAGACCAAAACATAGATAGAATCAACCAACCAACCGAAACCAAACATTAAAAGCAAGAAAAAAAAGAAAAAGTCAACAGTAGGTTGCAACCTACTCACCACCATCCCCATTACTCCCATCCAACCCAACCCCCCTCCACCCGCCCTCAAACTCCAACCCTTTCCCATCCCTCTTACCACCCCTACCCCCATCCCTCCCCACAACCCCAAACTCCCCATCACTTACCCACCTAACAACCCTCTCCCCCCTCCTCGCCTCAAACACATTAACCTCCACCGTCTTCAGCGCGAGAAAATGATAAACATGCACATGCTTCAATTGCCCATACCGTCGCGCGCGGCCGATCGCCTGCGCCATGCCGGAGTTATAGTCGTATTGGGATTTTGCCGAGAGAGGGTGCAGGAAGATGATGTGGTTGGCTGTTTGGAGGTTTCTGGTTATCGTGAGAGAGAGGGGTGTTTGGTTAGTGAGATGCCTCTACAAATATACAAAAAGGGGGAGCGGGTTATATATAGGATAGGGGATAAACTCACAACCCCGCCGCCGTAACATCTCCAAGCTGCAAAACCGCCACCCGACTCCTAACCTTCTCCCTCCCCATCTGAAAGTCCGCCAACGCCTTCGACGCCGTCGCCCGATCACTCCCGCCAACAGTCAGATGCGGGATTCCCGCCCGCCGCAACGCCGCCGATGCCGCAGCCATCAAGTCTTCGAATTGGATGAATAGCAATACCTGATCATCTCCGGGTATGCGCGCCGTGTCTTGGAGCAGGTTAATCAGTTCCAGAAACTTCGTGCTGCCGTATCTTTCCCACTTATTCTCGTCTGAGCGATTATGACCGGCAGTAAACGCAACGTCTGAATACCTAATCATCCGATACGCCTCCGCTCCACCGCCACACACAGGCAGTCGACATTTCCCCTGTATCTTCGCGAGGTCCGTGCAGGGTGGGCAGAAGGCGTGGCCGCATTCGCCTAGGATGGTTAAGGAGGTCGGGTCGGAGAGGCGGTGCAAGCAGGATTCGCAGGCGAAAACGTCGTCCGGGCGGGGTTCTTGGTAGGAGCGGACGACGACGAAGAGGCGCGCGGCGCGGACGCGGATGAGTGCTTCGTCGATGAGGCGGCGGAGGGTGTCGGTGCAGTGGTTTAAGTCGCTGAGGAATTCGGCTGGTGTGACGGGATATGGGGGCCGGTTTTTCTGGGGGGCATGTTAGTTTTGTGTTTATGCCTGTGGGGTCTATTGGATTACCTACCTCTTGTTTCGTTTGATAGTAATACTTGCCATCATTCGGAGTACGAGTTGCACGCACGGAAGCAATTGCTTTCTGGAAACAGTTCGTAACAACCAAATCCCCCGCTCCGTTCGTCTGGAGGTGTTTTATCAGGGTATCAAAATGCGTTGGCTCTTCAATGTTAGATTTCAGCCAAAATGCATGACGGAGTTTCTTTATGATGTCCATTTTCAGGTCATCAAGTTGCTGATCTCGCGTGAACACCTCCTTTTCCTTCTGCGTTTCCTCGTCTGAAGCAGGCTCAGGGCTATCCCCCAGTTCAGATACTCCAGAACTTTCATCATCACCACTCCACGAACTCTCTCCAGTTTCAGACCCTGTAGCTGAAGAGGAATCATCAACTGCCGTCTCCATAACCGCAATTTTCTCGGTCAACCGTTTCCCCATAACCTTTTCAAGCGGGACGAAGAGAGAGCAGCACTTCAGAAGCGCCTCTTCAGGTCCACTGCTGTTTCCGAGGATAGCATCATTTCGAGAAATTGCTGATGTATCGTACAGTCCTCTTCCGTTTCGACGGAGCTTTAGATTCTGGGACATCAGCTGCATGAACAGTTCTAGATAGGCGGCCCGTTCGCTTGGTGCCAGGGTGACTGCACATATGTGTTCCGTCCAGGGGATTTCGTCGATTCCGGGAGAGTTCTAAATACATTAATATTATAATGTCGTTATAGGCTCCATAGTACTAACCTTTCTCATAAACCGGTCGAGAAACCCTTGAGCCACTTCATGCCGTCGACTATGCCATGCCGCGCTATGTCGAGTAATGAAGGGTTGGAATTGTTCCGCATCTGCACCGGAATTAGCACATGCGACATATAATAGATACGCGAATATTTCTGCAAATACCTGTCTGCTCCCGCTGAAGAGTCCTCAATCTCTCATTCTCTGTCTTTCGACCCTCATCATCGTCAACCCCCAGTGTGATCCCAAGAAAAGGAGAAAACGACTTGACATCGGCAAAATCATTCAAAGGCGGCGTGCCGGATAGAATCCATTTACTTCTTGCAGGAATAGCAAGCACGGATGAGTAGTTGCGGTCCTTTGAGTATGTAAACTCGTCTATAACAATGCGATTGAACTCGAACATGTGGATTAGGGGAGAGTGTAGATTTCTCCAGTGGTTTCGGGACTTTCGTAGTTGGAATGTTTTGTCTGCTTCGGTGCCGGGTTTCTCGGATGCAGCCTTTGGTTTGGCCTTTGGTCGCTTGGATTGAGAGGCAGTATCCGTTACTACATATTCCTCGTTCTCTTCATCCTCCACTCGTTTCCGCTTCCTATCTCGTGCGCTCGGATTTGGCATATCCTTCATCCGGGCTTTCGCGCCTTGTTTGCCAGCAGCCTTCTTACTTTCCTTATCTTGTTGCAGCCTCTCTTTAAGTTTCTTCAAATACTCCTGAAACTTCTGCCCCTTGAGCCGTCTCGACGGTTTGAATCTCGAATATCCACCGCTATCCTTCAAATTCGTTTTCTTAGTGACGATACTTTGAAGCACTGCATCTGGGCCCTGAGTTAGCAAAAGATCGACATGTTCTCTAACAGCAACCATGGTATCATGCAGCCACTCATCAAAGATACGGCCCTCTCCCTTGGGCACCTCAGGAGTTGCACCAAAAAGCTCCATCTTCTCGTAGTAACTTCCACCACGAACAACAGACGTCGAAAGCAGAATGATATCCGCGTCTTCAAAGCGACGAATGCTTAGTGGACGAAACGAGGAAATTGTCTTGATTTCCAAAATATTATACTTCTTTCCCAAAAATTTGGTAATTTCACGGGACCACTGGTCAATCAAGTGCTGGGGAACAACAATCAAGGTTGCCTTGATTGGGATTGCACCATCCACAGATTCGGGCACGTTTCTTGAATCTTTGGCGTATTGCGAGTCAATTAATCCAAGAGTGATGGCAGTTTTGCCGTATCCAACGTCATCTCCCAAAATTCCCCCGCGAACAGTATGGCTCGTCGTTGCTTTCGCTTCGGCTCTCCAGTTTACTATCGGTAGCATGGCTTCAACAACTTCCTCCTCTTCAAAAGGTTGGATATTATCATCTTCCTGTTTCTTCATCCATGTAAGTGAACGTAGTTGTTCCGGGCGGAGTGGAAAGGACTTAAATCCACGGGGCTGGGCCGATTGATTGTCGTCTTTGTTATTCCTCTCCTGAAGTGTAGGGAGACGTTGGCGAAGGAAACCGATATTGTCGACGCAGAGACGCCACTGCAACGACATATTATCCTTCTTTACAAGTCTCCCTCTAGCCTGATGAAGAAGCGTAACCACATTCAAACACAATTTCACATGCGCAATAGATTCGTTGTCAATTTTGGTAAGTCCAAGAAATGAAGCTGGGCGTTTCTTTATACTTCGTTCGTAAATCGCGGCATCCTCGGTATTTTCATACGCGTAGACCCGATCCTTTTCATCCAAGGCCCACATCAGTCGAGGCTTTCGAGGAGCACAAACAAGGCATTCTTTGTTGCATTCTTTATAATCCAGGTCGATACTCTTCCAGTCGGCAAATTGCGTCACAGAGCTGGCCCGTTGCAGCAGCCATGAGAGGCCCTTTAAGACTGTGGGGGATTCAATCAGATTTGACGCTCTCCATGTGCCGGGTTCCCAAGACAGTTCAGGGGCGCTTGCAGGAACAGAGCATGTAAGCAAAGGCATATAGGATTCCAAACAATTAGACATATTTATCCTAAGTGGCGCCTCAGAATCGGGTGTTCGATATATCGTAGGCGCTGATGGAAGATAAACACCAAGAGATATCTGTTGATAAGCGGCCCGTTTGCGAAACCAACAGCGAACAGATTTGGGGTCCTGGGAAATTTCAGCCGCGTCCCAGCTTGGATGCACCTCAGCGATCGTATTACGTGACTCGCCAATATCCAATCGATCATGATCGAGTGCAAAAACCCAAGAATCAAACTCTGTAGGACCAATTTCGCTAGGGTCCAAGAAAAAATAAATAGGAAGCTCCGAGGCAGACGCTACTTTTCGGTGCAAGCTCCCGCCGGCGGCGCCACAGTCTTGCAGAAGCTCATAGTCCCCGCGGATATCAAACTCCAGGTTTGCCATGGCAGCATCGCTTCCAGAAACGTTGATTTGGTTCCACACTTGACCGTTGATGTGTTGCGGATGTTTCAAACCAGCTTTTGCTCCGATAGAGGGAACTAGATTACCACTCCCAGAGACTGCAATGTCAAAGTACGAGCTGATTGGCGAGTTGATATGCCAAACTCCACGTAATAGGTTGTCGCCAGATGGCATCATGCAAGCAATAGGGGACCGGAGGATCTCTCTGAGAGGAGAGTTGCTTGGCTCACCTTTTGGTGGGACGATATAAAGAGCCCAAAGCAGTCTCCCTGATGAGCTAGTCAGTTTCAATACCGAGCGAGAACCTTCATAGGTAATTGTCCAGGATGTATGTCTGGCTGTTCCCTGAAAACGAAGCTCCTCTCCCAGGGCAGGAAGGAGGACGGTGACAAAGTCATCCCACGCAGCCATAGCGTCTGCTGACATATAATCTTCCTGTAGTTCTTGGAACATATCGATGGTAAGTCCGTTGATTTGCACCCGCATGGGAAGTTGTTGCTTGAGCTGGTTTTCGAAGTCGACAGCACAAATCCGCTCATTAAGCTTCTCTTTAGGGATCGGTTGATACTCGTGGATGGGATTGCGACCACAGCTTTTGCAAGCTGTAAACCCGCATTTGGCGCATTCCAGCATGTCCGTTCTTTTGGTCAGGACTTTTCCTTCACAAATGCACATTCTGGAGCTCTGCATGGCAGCCTTGAGCAGCTCTGATGGTGACAGCATGTTTGCTTCGTCTGCGGTGGCCATTACCATTCTTATAGTTTGATCATCGACGAGTGGAATATGGGGCTTTTGATGTTCTTTTTTCTTCCGGATGCGTTGGGAGGCTTGGTCCGGAGCGAGAGCTTCATATCCTATGATCAAGGCACTCATAATCGCGGCTCCGACAACTGTAGAGGTCATTGCATTCCCTGCAAGGTCATGTAGATCCCGCTGACCGTCATTACTCAGCAGCAGCCTATCAATCGGTATTCCTTGTAAAGCCAATGCTTCTATGCCCAGAAGAGGCCCACCTCTAGATGTGACAAAGTGCTGGCCCCGAGGAGTCAAACATCCAGCAACTCCAGACGCACGCTGGTCCAGTTCACGGTCAAGTCCCTGAGAGAGGTCGATAACCCGGCTATCCTCGAAGTTAGTGGAAATCATAGAATAAGAAGTGAAGTTCCATACGCTTTAAAACTGATATCATAACCTCGAATAAGGCTGCGTAGGTAGTTGACATCAAGCGTGTCCCAAACACGTTCCGTTTGCGTCTTACTCCATCCATGCCAGTAAAAATCCGGCATTTGGCAAGTGCCCTTGTCCTGCCAGCGGGTAAGAGGTCGCTTGTCGCCGAGCCCCTCTCGCATCCTATATCTAAGGTGACGGGCCTTGTATCGCGTCCAATCAACCGCTTGGCGGTCTTTGACAGGGTTCATAGAGATATCGTCGATGGCATCCTGCAAACGAGGGTCGTCATTTTTGAGTAAGAATTGGGTGACGGGCGAACTCGCTGGGCGTTCGAACAGTTTCATCATATTCGCAAATATAGATGATTTGGAGTCTCCGGGTGGTTCTGTTGCGAGTCTAGTTTGATCGATGCAAAGCATATACCCTCGCTCGCGAGTTTGTGGCATGTAATAGTTCTTGGTGTCGATCTTGAAATGGTAAGCGTGGTAATCCATCTCCTTGAAGGTATCCCCGATATGAGACCACGGGGCACTGCAAACATTTTCAAGAATCACTAATGGCGGTCTACAGCGTTCAACATATCGCAACACGCTGAAAAACGTATGACCTGATTCTCCCATTTCGTCCAATGCTTTGCGATAGAGGTTCAACTTGGAGAAGTCGACACAGGAGAACCCAACCACAAGAAGATCCAAATTCAGGGGTACCTCCCTCAACGAGCCAAAGGCAGTGGTTCTTGAAAACAATAAATTAGTATAGAATCGTTTCTCCAGCAGGTGATGGCTTACGCTTCATCAGCAACCAGTTCATTGACATCGCGAAAAATAATATCAGGAGAGAAGTTCCGTTGGATGTAGGACTGCTTAAAAGGGTCTATCTCGGCACTAAATAAGTGATGCATGTTGAAAGTTTTGCCAAAGATCCGTTTGAAACCTAAGTTGAATTAGCAAAGCAACAAGAGAATCGATACGGGAGTCCATACTGTCCATCACCATTTCCAAAGCAAGAAGCGGGGCTTCAGTTCCAGAGCACATCGTGGCGACACGAAGATGGCGGGAGCCAAGATGCTTGAGAAATTTACCAAAGCCATTTCTCTCCGCATTGACAGAAATGTCATCAAAAATGTCCTCGATTTTGCTGATTGGGGGAAGAGTACGATTCAAGCCGGGCTTTGGCTTTTTCCCGGGCATGGACGAATACTTGCCCCGCAGAATTTCAGGAGGATAATCGATGAGGATGTTTGAAGCATCATCTTCCAGGACAGGGGCGTTTTCAGGGCCAGGGGTTTCGGATATGGAGCTTTCGGTTTCCACATAAGCATCGGGAGACGTACAGCCTGAAGTGTCGGCGTTGGAGCTCCCAGTCGATGCCAGGTCGCTTGGGTCAGTCGACACATCTTGCGTATCGCACTCCGGAATCGCGTCAAATGGCTGACTCGGGGGCTCTTCTTCAGCTATCGCTTGAAGAAGCTGGTACACCAGAAATCGTTCTGGGGCAGGAGGAGGCTCCCCTGGCGTCTCCATTTCGAGATGATAGCTCGGGAATACTTTCGGGCCAAGTGAAGGTTAGAAAGTACCGCGTGGTGGGATGCAACGACCTGGTGTATTGCAGGTAACAACTAATCAAACAAGCCACAAAAGTACAGACTTTCTCCAAGATTCGCGATGGAACCAAAAGCAGGAGTTCAAAAAGGAGAGCAGTGATAAGGGGGAAGTCCAGGTGAATCCACGCGACAGACTGTTATGAAGGGGCAGAGAGCGGTGTTTGTTGACAGGTCAGGCTGTTGGGCGGCCCATGGAGGGAAATTGTTATGCTGAATACAGCTGCACAGCAACCAATTTGCCCGGTATGGAAGCTATTATGGGTCAATGCCTTGCCCCACCCAACGCCTGCCTCATTCCACCATTAATGGCTGTAGATTTTTAATGGTTTCTCAACAACACAATTAAACATCTCTCTTCTCTCGAATTATAAAAACGCGTGAATAAGCAGCAGAATGAAGCGTGACGCGATGTCGCGTGAGGTCACGTGATATTTCACCCCATCAAAAATTGGACGTGGGGGCGGTAGGGGGGAGGGGGGCAGCTTGTTCATATTAAAAATCAAACATTAAAAATACATGCAGGATATTACATAGAAAATTATATAGTTAATTCAAAAAATAATTGTTGGGCCTGCCACAAAGCAGGTCATGAATCTTCAAAGAGCAGAAATGAGCCTAATAACTCAATAGACAAGGTCAAGGCGACCATCGGCGGTCTGGCACTATGCACTCCTCAAAGAGCCACACGCTAGAAATGGAGTGCACCTATGACCAATCGCGGAGTAGAGCCCAGTGGGCGAGCTGCATAATGAAACCCCACGAAGCTTCTTTTCCTGGCTTAAAGAGGGCACAGCAGACAAAGGAGCTTAGTTGAGAGAAAGCAAAGGAAAGAATCGAGGACGGCATGGACAAACTACTGCTACTATTAAAATCACTCATGACCACATGAATAAATGAAAGAATAAACAAAGGAAAAGGCAAGATTCGTAATAGTTAGTTATTATTTGGAATATCAAACTATCTTTAATGGAGGAGAGGTGAGGTTGAAATACGGTTATCACGTGAGGAGCGGAAGCTGCCCGTTGGTCCCTGTCGATCCGCTGTTTGGGCGGATATAGAGTTGGAATGTCTGGGTGATAGGAGGGCGGGGATTCAATTTGTAAAGGGCTCAACCTAAGTCTACACATATTTTATGCCAGGAGAGAGCATACTATTATAATATTAGCCAATAAAAATAAATAGAACCTAGGGCAATCGGAAAGTAAGGTTGTATTTTGTCTTCATCGTACCCCTCATCGCCAGTATACAGTGTTGGGTAATGCTAAAATCAGAAGAAGAAAGAAATATTAATCAAATCACCACCGTTACGCCGTATTCCGTAATATCGTCCAGTCCCACCGCAAGGTTTGAAATTAAAAATGTCAAAAAAATAGTCAACTGGCGTCAGCCGCAATATTACCGCATTCCGCCTTGCATCAACTGCTGTCTTAGCATCATTATCTGGGCTCGCTCCGTCGGTGGTAATGCGTCAATGGCAGATTGTGGCATGCTCAGCACCTGCTGTATGAGTTCTTCCTGTCCGGGGATCTGCCCTGGAGCCTGTTGGGGTGGTTGCTGAGGGGGTATTGGTGGAGGCGCAAAAGGTGTATGTTGGATGGGAGGAGTAGATATTTGGCCAGGGACAGGCGGATATGGTTGGTATTGTTGAGGGATATGAGGTGGGGGTTGAGCTTGAGGTGGCTGGGCGGACGGCTGTGATGCCTGTTCAACAACAGATCCGAGAACGCCGTAGTCGACAAGATTCATGAGCAAGAGAGCTTGGAATATAGCATATGCCAAGTGGGGAGCTTGTCTCAATAGCTCTGTTGCGCGCGCGGGATCTGCCATCACGAGAGATTTCATCTGGGTTATAACATCGAGGAGTTGGGGAGCTGGGAGGGAGGCGAGGGTTTGTGAGATGGCGTTCGGGCACGTAAGATTGGGTGGCAGTTCGGTCCCAGGAGGCAATGGCGGAAGTACAGGGGCTTGGCCTTGCATAGCAGACTGGTCCTGTCCCTGCATCCCCTGCATCAAGCCCTGTTGAGAGTAATCTGGCGGGACGGAATCCTTCTCATTGTTGTGTGGCCAGTCCACCCTTATTTTCCGCCCCATAATCTCGTAATCATTCAAGTTCCGCACGGCAGAAGCGGCAGCATCTGCGTCTGCGAAATCGGCAAATCCATATCCCTTGGGTTTTCCGGTTTCTGGGTTGATCATCAAGCGGAACTTCGTGACCGTGCCCGCGGAGCTAAGTATGTCTTTCACCTGCTCCTCCGTAAGATCTAAAATAGCTATTAGTAAATTTCCGGAATGAATATATACTGCCACAAACTCATAAGATCAACATACTGTATGGGATATTCCCAAGGAAGACGCTTTTACCAAAGCGATCGGGCGGCATTTTCACAGCTGGCACCAAGCTCGGTGCGTGTTGGCGACAGGATAGCGGAGAAAATCAACGGCGATGTGGGCAGCGTAAGTAGCCACGGGGCTGAACGGTACAGATTGTCGCAGTAGCAGACCCGTCAAAACGCGTCGGATTGGATTGGGGATGAACAACAGCTTCTCTTTCTCTTTCTCTCGTTGCTCCATCGCAAATGTCACAGAACTGCGCTTGGGGTCTCTATTCCCCGCCGGACAAGCACCGCAGCACGCTTTGCCCCATCCGGCCTAGCGTCTTTGCTCCGAACTTTTGATCTCACTTCCTCCAACTGCGATTGATGTCAGTCAAGCCCTGAGCACACGCCGACCCTATCTTCCCCATCCTCTTCAGCGCAATCATGGCAGGCGATCCCCGCGAGACGTGGCAGAGGCTGCAAACTTCGCTGCAGCAGCGGAGAGGCGGCGGTTTTCCCGGCGGAAGCCCGCGCAGTCTCCTACTCCCTGTCGCCCTGGTTGCTCTGGGTGTCGGAGCATATGGCCTCAACAATTCGCTCTTTAACGGTGAGTTACCGGATGCGGTTTATGAATGTTAAAGTTCCTGGATTGACTAACACGGTCTCTTCTATCCTCTAGTCGACGGTGGTCACCGGGCGATCAAGTATACGAGAATAGGTGGTGTCAAGAAGGAAATCTATAGCGAGGGTTAGCTTCCGCTCATTCAGATATGCACCGGAATTTCAGGCTAATTTGCTGGAAAAGGCACTCATTTCCGAATCCCATGGCTTGAGACCCCAATCATCTACGACGTTCGTGCGAAGCCGCGCAATGTTGCATCTCTCACGGGAACCAAGGACTTGCAGATGGTGAACATCACCTGCCGTGTCCTATCCCGTCCCAGAGTCGATGCTCTCCCTCAGATATATCGTACCCTTGGCACCGATTTCGACGAACGAGTCCTTCCTTCCATCGTCAATGAGGTGCTGAAGAGCGTCGTGGCGCAATTCAACGCCAGTCAGCTCATCACCCAGCGAGAGAACGTCGCCCGTCTCGTGCGCGACAACCTTGCCAGACGTGCTGCCCGCTTCAACATCACCCTTGACGATGTCTCCCTAACTGTACGACCCTCCTCATATCCCCCTTGCCCTTCGCTCAGACCAGCCCACAGCTAACCATGGCCCTCCCAAAATCTAGCACCTCGCCTTCTCCCCCGAATTCACCGCCGCTGTCGAGGCCAAACAAGTCGCGCAGCAGGAAGCCCAACGCGCCGCCTTCGTCGTCGACAAAGCCCGCCAAGAGAAGCAAGCCACCGTCGTGCGTGCCCAGGGTGAGGCCCGTTCCGCCCAGCTGATCGGTGAAGCCATCAAGAAGAGCAAGGCATACATCGAGCTCCGGAAACTGGAGAACGCCCGAAACATCGCCACGATCTTGCAAGAGGCTGGTGGCAAGAACAAGCTCTACTTGGATTCCGAGGGACTGGGGTTGAATGTTAATGTTAAACCGGAGTCGAGCGAGTAGGGGGGGGGGCTGGATGATGGGCATTATGTGAGGGGGCAGAAAGATGATGTGATTGGTTTTTTCCGCGGTTTCTTATCGAAATGGCCTATATGTGTCTGAATTGACACCAAAGCCGTTCAGTGCAAATTTTTGCTCCAAAGTTCGAGAGAGGCGCGTCGTGTATAAATAAATATCCTACCTAGCTTATTCTCTATTTTCGTTACTTTTGCTTTTTGTTTTAACTAACCTCCATGTACTGGGGAAAAATGGATCGAAGAGAGAGAGAGAAAGAAATATCAAGCAATCTCCAATTAATTAAACTAAAAAACGGAAACAAAATTCCTCACTAACTACTAAAGTGCTCAAGTTCGCTTTCAGATTCGTAAAAGATGTACCAAGGGCATCCATGTTATTCAACGCTCAACGTTTGCTGATATTTCTTGCCTATGCAATGCAAGAAAATACATGCTTAAACAGTGCAACCGAAGCAACCCCTATCTCTGCCTTGTCTCATCCTTCGCTGCGCTGCCAACTGTCTAGTCCATCCTCATCCCCTCCCTACCTTCTAATAAAGAAAAACAAATGAATGAAACAAGTCTCGCAAAGTACATACAATATCAAAGGTTCAGGCAAATATCAAACACGAAACCAACCAGCCAGTCAAGTCGAAAGACAAAGCACCATCACCACGTAGTGTAGTGGAACATGATATCCCCTAATTCTCCCCCCCCCTTCACACCCCCCTCTCCGCAGCGACGCATCATTGGTGTCTTCATCTTCATCATTGGCGGCAGGGATCCCAGTGAAGATAGAGTACTGCTCATCTATCTCAGCCCAGCAGATCCTTTTCCCACGGATAGCCGCACAGTCAACCACAGTGGCATCACTATCATAGGTTGAGTGAGTCAAAGGTTGTGATCTGTCCAAGACCTTGGACCAGGTTTTTGTTTCTTGACGATGGCGTTGGTGGAATCGATGGAGAAGTCATTCTTCCTTTAGGTGGTCTGATTGTAAATTGTATATTAACTAGTTTCAGGGCATTAATAGAAATTGAAAGTAGGAGGA
The DNA here is from genome assembly GCA_032988985.1 of Emmonsiellopsis sp. PD_5. Taxonomy (NCBI): domain Eukaryota; kingdom Fungi; phylum Ascomycota; class Eurotiomycetes; order Onygenales; family Ajellomycetaceae; genus Emmonsiellopsis; species Emmonsiellopsis sp. PD_5. Next base: position 130,788 of record JANTQI010000048.1, read on the forward strand.
ACTGTCAATATAGGTACTCCAGCCGTAAACCAGACCATCGTGGGTTAACGCCAGAGTTGCATTTATTGGAAAGCGCAGTGCGGAAAGTTCTAGTTGAATTTATCCCTCAGAATTGGAGTAGGCATACATTCCCGGAGGTTGGAGTCGTTCTCCCTGCTCTCCGAGGCAGAATCATTGATGATATCTCTCATGTCGCCTTCCCATGCGGTATCACCCCAGAGCATAATTGCCGTTTAAGCATGGACAACTCCGACGTATGTTGCGGACCTCCGTTCAGACGGGGTCGTCTCACTAAAACCATAGATCCATCAAGTTGGTACTCAAAGCATTGTTGCGGACCAGGCTGAAGTTGTCGGGCTGCTTAATCCAACCTCCTCCATCTTTCTATCCGCGTAACTTCGAGGAAGCCAGATTCGCCGCTTTCAATTGAAATCATTGATACTTCCCTAGTTACTTCCACAACCCTCCCCACTACCCAAAACCTGATTAAAACCGGGAGTTGCTCTCCTCGCAGTTGCTGGGTCTGTGCATTTTGGCATTCGGGGACGCATAGATCTAGATGATAGTATTTCCTCGGTGCTCTTCATCCTTCTACGACTGAAGTCTGCTAGGTGGGGCGTTTCTCCTCCGTTTCCATCAACAACACCCTAGTTTGGGTAGAAATGCCACTTCCAGATTTACCCACTAACTTATTTTGACTTGCCTATTACACCACCTGGCCCCTGGACCCCTGACGTTATTTTTGCAGTTGAATGTTACTAGAACACACTAACTAGCATAGTTGGCTGATTATAATACCCAGAGAAATAAGAGAGACATACCTTTAGTTCTAAATCACACACTCTTTGTGACTTCCAAAAGTATTATCACTACTAGGAACAGAAGACCCTTGTTTCCATTCGAAATTTTAGGGCTAAATTCTCTCCCAACAAGGAAAGAAAAGACGAAAAGTTGGGAGAGAGAGGTAGAGACAGAGAAATGCATGCATAGGCACAGTTGAACTGGAATTTGTAGGGTTTGGCTTGGTCCCGCCAAAGTTTTGATCTAGGTTTAGGTTCAATGAGAGGGATAGGAGCAAGGTGGTGTGATAGAGGGGGAATATAAATGCATGCTTGATTAGATTGCATTCTATTGTCACTTGCAAGTGGATATATTTATCTGTGTTCATTTCATTTTTATTTTTTATTTCATGCCAATGCCTTCCTTATTGCGCGAATTTTAACCCCCAAGGTCGTCATAATTGGATGGAAACAACAACTGAACATCTCGGCTGCAAAATTTCAATCCAAATACCTGCAAGTAGGCAGTCTGTAATTATCAACAACCCAATACTTCCTTCTCACTCCACTCCATTCCTCTTCCATTGGCGGAACCTTGATTTCCTCCCAGTCCACATCAAATCCAGCCTCCAACAAATCCATCTCCACAACCTTTTGATAGACGTCGTAGCTAATCTGCCTATCCGCACCCATCCCATTGAAGAACCCCCATTTTCCATCCGGATCAAGCAGGCCAATGACCTGTTCGGAGAAGAATTCACGGAAGTCAGAATACGACTCCGCGAAGGTGTCGTAGTAGATGGCGTCGAAAGTTTCGCCCTCGTTGATTAGGTTAGGGAGGATATCTTGCCATTTCCCCTCGTGAATGATGACGCCGGGCTTTTCATGCCACCCTTTACTTTTCATATCTGCGATGACGGCGGGGTGAGCTTCGACAATGTGGTGTGCGCTGGGCTGCTGGGCTTGGAAGAGATTATCGACAATCCCCATGCCGTGGCCTATGTTCAATACGCGGAGGCCCGGGGTTGGTAGGAGGGCTTTTGCAGACTTTGCCATGATGTTGGTTTCCCAGGCCATCATGACGCCGTTTTGGTCTTCGTCGAGTAGTCGGTCATGCTGGAATGTTAGATTCGACTGCAGGTAGCGTGAACTACTGACATCCCCTTCTGCCGAATCGGTTGAGTTTTGTTGTGGGTTGTCGCTCGATTCAGGGGCTGCCGGTCCTTTATCCTCCTGTACCTCCTCCCCTTCTACCGCCCCAGGAACGTCCTCGTCTTCGTCAATGCCATCGTCCAAGATTTCCTCATACCCATCCAGCCGGTTAAGCAGCATTTCAGCGCGTACACCCGCATCAACCAATAATTCGTAAAGCTCATTAAGCCCCAACCTTCTAGCCAGGCAGCCGGGGGTCTCATTATTCGCATCCAAATCATTCCATATAGCACCTTCTTGCAGGAGGAACTTTACAGTCTCTCTTCCTGTGTCAAGTACACTAGGTGATGATGCATCGGCAGAATCTCCGTTTGTGGTCCCATTGGTCGCATCTTCCGTATCCGGTTCACATGCAGCAATAGTAGCATGGAGGGGAGTGAACCCTGTCTCGGGATCTTTGACGTTCACTGGATTTTCCTCCTTCTTATTGTCGCGGATTAATTGGCGGAGGCGTGGTATATTATGCTGTGTTGCAGCAAGGAGGATCTCTTGGACATCGGTGTCCACCTCTATCGAACCTAATTGGTCATCGAGGTCGGCCATGGCGAATTCTGATGCAGCCTTTTTGGAAGCAAAGTATGTATATACCCGTTGTTTTATCTGGTCATTCCTTTCTGTTCGTTTCGTTTCATAAAATAGTCCTTTTCCGTGTCGTCAAAAAGGGTGGACAGAGATTGGGGTGCTAAATTGAGGCTTTTGACACAGCTTTCTCAATTTATGCTTCGAGGATCCTAAATTTTAAATTCCCAATGTGCATACAACAATGTCATTGACTGGTGTAGACAGCCATAAACGTAGAATAAATTCGTTGTAACTGTTCTGCCCCTCACCCCCCTCCTTGGAAAAAAAGATCGATACTGCCAAGACGACATCACATGACTTTTTGTGTCTTATGTCATCCATCCACAGCCACTTTCCTTTTCTAGCCAACATCCAACATCAAAAGCAACGAACTCCATGCCGTGATGAATACACAAATCATGCCTCAAGCAGGCCAGCTCCTGGTTTCCCACCGAAGAGCAGTTTGAGTCTCCATCCCGAATCTACTCCTTATTTGACTTCTTCATTTGGACAACAGCTGGCGCTAGTGGCTTATCTTCATACACGCAACCGCCAACATGAAACCGACATGTAACCAGCATCCATGCGGGTAACTTCGCCCCGCATACTTCAAGCTGTCAATCTAGCATCTACACCTGGGGCCAACGGCCAAAGAGGAATCCGCGCATTGATTTTCGGCCCTGTGAAACCTCCTGTCATCTGCACATTGAATACTGCCAGTGTGTTTCCGGGTATAGGAATCCTATAGTCACTTCTAATTCGTGGCTGGAAAATCCACCGGGAACGTAAGGGGTGTTTTATGTGCTTCTTTCTCGGATAATCACTGACCAGGAAGCCCAATGGGCAACAATCTCGAGGCGAGGGCGTCCTGGAAAGTCTAAAGTGACCGGAGAATCAGAAAAGCGTATGGCCGTCGACGTCTACACCAGGATGGTCCAGATATCCCTACTATCAGCGTCAAACCGTGGTATTATTCATCGTGAACATACCGTCAATGCGCAATTCTTTCTCTGTGATTGCACATCCTTACCCTCAAGAAGAGTGACTGTTTTGTGTCTAAGCGAGACTCTTGGGCAGATTTCCTAACTGGGTCATATCAAACAACATGACTGACAAATTCGGATGGGGGTCTCCATTTCAGGTAAGGTGCCATAGCTTCAGATGGTTACCGATTTGGAAACTCTTCGGTGCGTGCACCTGGACCAAGCTTTAACGTGCCTCTAGCTGGGCACTGATCCCTGCGAGTCTGCTATTTTTCAACCTCTTGGCATATTCGAGCAGCTACAGTTAACGTCTCAGGTACCTAGAAGAAGGCTTTTGCCGACTTAAACAGCGTCTCAAGGAGGCTCATTCTGCAAAAGGGACTCAGGTCGGCACACTTGCTAGCCGTCTTTGGAAACGCTGGGTATGCGAGCTAATTTACTGAACGGAGCTTGGGTGCTTTGGCCCGTGTGTAAAAAGGAGCGCGCTCCCACCCACGTTCTGCTGTTTTTATTTTTGGTTCAGGATCATCTGCAATCGTTCAAGGAAAATTCATACCTCACTCTCCTTTTTTCTGCTTCTATTACTTTGGTGTGCTGGTCACCACTCGTTCAACCCTTCCTTTCTTTATACCCGATATTTATACCCTGTTTAATATTTTTCGCTCGGTCATTTCTCTCGGTCTCACGAATACAATCATGAAGTCCTTTCTACGCAGTGCATTCATTGGAGTTCTCTCTGCTTCGGGTGTTTTTGGTGCCCCCCTGGAGTCGCGGCAGGAGGCAGCCATCAATGATCTTGATATTTTGCAATTCGCTTTGACGGTATGAGTTCCGGGTGTGTCTTGCTTGCTTCTCAATGCGTATCACAACTAACACCATTACCCCATTTCTAGCTCGAGCATCTTGAGAATGTTTTCTACAAGGGCGCTCTCTCGAGATTCGCCGAGTCTCATTTCGTCGAGGCTGGCTTCGATTCCAAATTATTCAACCAGGTGAAATTTGTCGCCCAGGACGAGGAGGATCACGTTGTTTTCCTTACGGATGCCATCACCAAGGCTGGTGGAAAACCGGTCGCAGCGTGCGAGTACAACTTCCCCTATACCGATGTCAACAGCTTTCTCGCATTGGCTTCCGTCCTTGAAGGTGTCGGTGTTGCAGCTTATCTGGGCGGTGCCCCGGTTATTTCAGAAAAAGACATCCTTACAGCCGCTGGCGCTATTCTTGTCGCTGAAGGCCTCCATCAGTCTCTCCTCCGTAATAGTCTTAACCAAGTAGCCTCGGCCAAAGTCACTGGAACACCTGTTAGCGCCAACGCTATCTTCACTCTGGCCGCTGCCTTTATCGCCCAGTGTCCCGAAGAAAATGCCGCTCTCCCTTTCACGGCATTCGCCACCCTCAGCCCAGCCGAAGGCAGCTTCGCAGTGAACGCCCGATCAAGCTTCAACGTAGGAGCAGATGTGGAGGCGGCCGACGGACTGTTCCTCACCTTTGTCAGCGGCCTGGATGTTGTCAGCGTTGCCGCGGAACGCGCGGAGACCGCCTTTGCTGTCAACCTCCCAGAGGTAATCTCAGGACAATCCTATGTTTTCCTCACGAATGCCGACGCTGGAGGTGCAATTACCGACAACATCGTCGTTGCTGGACCAGCAATCATCGATGTAACTCCAAATGCGCCCTCCTTTGACCTCGCAGTCCTGTAAATACCCTTGTCAGACGCCCGTTCGGTTCGTGTTCTCTGTTTGCTAGAACTTGGGAATTCGGGCTATGAAGGGCTCAAAATCAGGGCTTTCGTCGTTTCAATTTTACCCTCTATCAAGCGGGCCAGATGGTCAAGCAGCGTGTGTACGCGCTGACTACGATCCCCCTCTGCCTATGCCTTTTCTTCTTGGGATGGTGTGTGGGCAGGTTGAGATATTTATCACCCGCTGAGCCTGTGATGGTTTCTGGGAAGGATTTCCTTTTTGTTTCCCCGGGTAATTCCTTTTGCATAGTGAAAATTTGAGACGATTGCTCTGATCTTGTGTCCTGCTTCCATTGCAGACTTCTTCCTATTCTTATCTCTTATTTCATTCCTTTTTCTACCAGCACCATCATGCATACCCCGTTGTTTTGGTTTTTTGTCCTCTACCTTTCTATGCTGCTGTGCAGTTTTGCCCCGTGATTGAAACGAGGAAGTAGCAGATGTTTTTCTCGTATAGGAGAGACCGCCTCCTTTTTCTTATATGACGGCGCTTACCCGGGAAAGTATTTAACTATGGTTATGATAGACAACGATAATTAGGATATTCGATTGCTATTGCTTTATTCGGAATATGGATTTAAAATGCGCAACTACGATTTTCACCGCTAATCTTAACAACTATCCATGTATATATATACAAGTTACATGCCTATTCTGTCATAATTTTCAGCCCTTATAAATCATCACACTGGGATTGTTCCATCTTGACAGATATTTGTCATGCTTATTGCGGTCTTTTAACATGCTGAGCATACCATTGAGTGGACTGATACAGTTAGCCTTCTTTTGATGGAGGCATGGTTCTAGCACATCCTTCCGATGTGAACCTGTTATTCGAGGTATATATTGTCTCCCTGGAGAGTTACCGTTCGCTATACCCACAAGAGTATGTAACATATATATATTTTCCAACACACTTTTTGACCTCCACGGAATAGTATCTAGTAACCCCTAGCTGCAGCCAGTTATAATAAAACACATCAATAGCTGACCATAAACGTTTCTTATTCCCATGATTTACACCATTTCCCAAAATCTAGCCATCAATTAGGTACAAGCTCGCTGGCGACTCCATTGTAATACCTGAATAATAAGTTTCCTGTAAATTGTGCAGTAAGGAAGCAGCTTCCATCAAATCAGCCGGGCTAGCTCAATCGGTAGAGCGTGTGACTCTTATTTCGGTTACACTCTCTGATGAGACGATCACAAGGTTGCGGGTTCGACCCCCGCGTTCGGCTTTCTTTTTGATTCCTTTTTTTTTTCTTATTTTTTATCTTATCAGTTTCTTAAAGATAATCCTTGGCTGTTTTCTTTGTGCCCTCCATCTTCTCTGCGCCGAATTGCCTACGACTGCTGCAATTTTGACGCGTTGCATTGACTTCCACCTCGTCACCAACCAGTGGCAACCACCATCGCCTTGTCTCCAAATACATATTCCCAGATTTCATGCTATCCAACGAAGAAAACCCAATGGAACATGGATGTGACAGATGTACTCGTTGTTTTCCGCTCCTGGAGTTCGGGAATGTACCGCTTTCCACCCGAAAGTTGGACCCTTGGCAAAACTCGCGGGCAAACAAGCAGCCATCCCTGGAGAATCCAGCACGATGGGAAGACAGACCGGTTGATATGAAGTAGCTGGGTGCTGACCGGACCGAAGCCCATGATCGGACTATTAACACATCCTGAAAGCTGTCAATATGCGACCTGCTACGAGTTGTTTCGATTCTGATATTGAACGTCCGAGATGCACAATATGGAGGCTGGCAGCTACCCATCCGCGGTCAAGCGACCATCCCGGTCAGAAGGGAATGCAGCAAAACAGACCTCCGCCCAACCTGTTCTTAACTTTCCCAGACCCCTGGCTCAATAGCCAAGGAGGGAGTGGGAAGGCCGAGAGACATGGCAAAAACGTCATATTATTCAGCCAGGCGGAACCTTCTCATTGGGCCTAAAACGGCATTGACATCTACCATATACATACCTGCTAGGTACCCTCGATCAAGGAACCCAGAAGCAAAAACCTGGAATCCAACCTACACCGAAGAATACTTTACATTTAAGACCATAAATAAATTGCGCAAGCAATTCCCCCCCACAACCCCCTATCACAATGAGAAGACTAAGTACGGAGCGCCTCCGACGAAGGACCAGCAGCTTTAAAGGCTATCTACCCCCCCGACGCCGAAATTCGACACAAAAGGAGAACGAAATGCATCTTTCTTGGGAGTCTGGCCGTGCGCCGCTGGTCGTCACGGCCGATACGGCGGATTTTGATCCCGTTACTCTACAGCATTTTAGAGAGGAAGGGTACCAGGTGTCTTATCTGCCATACAATGGCGTGCAGAAGGAATATAATAGTCAATTGCAGATGCTCGAGGATCCGCTGGAGCTGGGGGATAAATATGCCATCGTTGGTGCGTCAATTAAGTCTCATCTACAAAACATACATGTCCATTACCCACCGGATAGATCCCGCTGACACCCAACCAACCCCTATCACCAGCATACGGCGAAGCCGCCTCCCTCGTCCTCCAAGCCTGCACAAAGCCCATGCCAAAACTCTGCGCCGTAGTCGCCTACTACCCCACGCGCCTCCCGCAACCATTCGGCGGCTTCCCCTCCCAACTCGTCCTCAAAATCCACCTAGCAGGCAACCAGAACTTCGGCGGCAAATACCACTGCTACAACTACATGCACTCGCGCGTCGGCTTCGCGGAGAGCGATGTGCCCGAGTACGACGAGATTAGCGCGCGGCTGGCGTGGTCGCGGACGCTGGCGTGTTTGCGCGAGGGGTTTGAGATTCATACTAGTACTAGTAGGGATATTGAGAGTGTGTGGGAGCGGCATGTTAATGCGCGGTATCGTCGGGGTCACGGTGGGGATAGGGATGGGGATGGGGATGTGGAGGCGGTGATGGGGACGATGACGGAGGATGCGTATTTGAATTTTGTCCCGACGATGGCGGGGGGTATGTAAACTATACTAACTATTGCAACTGCCTGCCCTACCTAACCTAACTCACCTCACCCCCCTTTCCGCGAAGCTAACTCAAACGTAGGATCCGGCCACGACGCCCTCTCCACCTTCTACGCCAACTATTTCATCCCGGGAAACCCGCCGTCGCTTAATATCCGCCTCCTCTCCCGCACCGTCGGCACCGATCACATCGTTGATGAAATGTATGTTACGTTTAGACATACGCAGGAGGTCCCCTGGATGTTACCGGGGGTGCCGCCGACGGGCAAGGAAGTTTCCATCGCGGTTGTGAGCATCGTGACGGTCCGCGGGGGGAAAGTGTGTCATGAGAATGTCTATTGGGATCAGGCGAGCGTACTTGTGCAGGTTGGGTTGTTGGATGCGGGGAATGTGCCGGGGGGGTTTAAGGGGAAGGAGAACGGGGATGTTGAGGGCGGGGCGGATGTTTTGCCTGTTGTTGGGGCGGAAGAGGCGAGAAAGGTGCTTGATGAGGGGTCTGTGGGGAGTAATGGATTACTCAAGGACTCGGGATAGGGATTTTTGTAGGGTTTGGATTTTAGCGTTTTGGTTAGGGGGTTCATGAGATATGTTACGAACTGTATGTATAATGGCCACGTTTAGTGTATTTGTACACGCAGATTGTCGCCCCTTATTTTTATACGGATGGGCGACGTTGATACGATCATTTCATGCCTATTCACAAACACGTTTCCTCCTCCCCCTCAATCCCTGATATCTATCCAGTTACAAACCCCTCAATAACCCCCCCAACCCCTCAATCTCCCTACTAACCGCATCCTTACTCTTAAGCGTCCTAACACTCGCCCTCTGCGCAACAGGAATAATATCCTCTACCCTCCTCAACCCACCCCCTTCATTCATCGCCAACCCCGCCACCAGCACCCCAAGCAACGTATCCCCCGCCCCATTAACACTAACCACCTCATCCTCCCCCAAAACCTCCGCCGGCGGGAAAAGCCGCATATACACCCCACCCACCCCCTCCACCCCACCACCACCACCACCACTACCCCCCGCATACGACCGACCAAGCACATACCTCGCATGATCCGCAGACCTCAACCGCTGATCCCCCGGCTCCAGCAGCTGCGTAAGCAACAGCCCCTGCGCACCCAGTTTCGTCACGATGCACGGGATGAACGGGAGCAGCTGGATGCTTTGCTGCGGGATCCCCTCATCCACGAGGTCCGGGGTGGTTAGTGCGGTGAGCCGATCGCGCGAGCCGCTGCTGGGCATTTCCAGCGCGTTGATGACGGACCACCATTGCGGGCTGTCGAAGAGGTTGGACTCGCGCGCGCACGAGTACATGGCTGCGAGCTCGTGGCGGTTTGGGGTGGCGAGGTCGATGGCGTTGTTGTTGTGGAGGATTGTGGAGGTTGGGTTGATGAGGGCTGGGTGGAAGATGCGGGTTGATTTTGCGGTTGAGACGGGTTCGAAGGCCACTTTGGCGCTGGTCTGGGATTTTGTTAGTGAGATCCATTTTGCGAGCACGTCCGGGCTCCAGTTTGCGTCTACGACGGCCCAGCTGGGTTGTGCGTGTTGGATCAGCGGTTGCCAGAAGTTGGAGAAGTCGAGGGAGCTGGCGGGGAGTTCGAGGATGGCCATGTCTGCCATGGCGAGCATGAGGTCTTTCTTTGCGTCGTTGACGGAGACGTATTGGGCTGTTCGGGCGCCGGTGGTGGAGGGGGTGAGGATCTGGATGCCGTGGGGGTGGAGGGTTGATTTGGATTTTTCGAGACCTGCCAGGGCAGCCCGCCCGCTAAGGTCGTCGGCGATGAAGCTGCAGAAGAGGACGGAGCTGCCCACGTAGCTGGCTGCGAGGGCGACGTTGTGGCCGACGCCGCCGAGGCTTTGGGTAATGGTTGAGGGATTTGAGGTGTGGAGGGCCGGGGTATCGTTGGGGTTGGACTTTTTGGAGATAGGGGTATAGTCGCATGCAAAGTCTATGGCAAGGGAGCCGGCAACCAGTACGTTGGATTTTGGTATGGTTTCTAATGTGGGTTTGGAGTCTGTTGTTGGAGGGGTTTTGAGGTCATTGCGAGTTGATATGGGTTCAGGGGTCGATCCAATATATGCTGGCATGTGTCTTATGTAACAAATTATGCCCAAAAATCAGTCGATTCCTTCCAATAACTGTCCGTAACCGCAATACTGGCTCACCGATTTTCTTGCGCCGAGTGCCCTGTTTCTAGCTTGGCCAATTCCACAGCCACTTTAGTTCCCCGTTCCACATTCCATTCAACAAGCGCAGTGTTCGCCCTGACACTTTTGCCGCCGCTCAGCTCCTTGATCTTAGCCAGCACAAAGGGGGTGTTATCGCTTCCATGGATCCCTTCAAGTTCGGCGAGCTCAAGGGCCTGTTCGATTATGTGGTCCATTTCTTCTTTTGGAAATGAATGTTCCTCTGGTACCGGATTTGCGAATACCAGACCTGAGGAGATGTTTAAACATGATTGTGCATCTATAAATAAGTTAGCTATACACCGCATACACCTGCTCTTTACCAATTTCCGTTTAGAGGGTAGGAATTGAATTCCAGTTTCAACTCACAAATAATCGCAGCGGCTTCCGCTTCGTCATGTATGACTTTCGGTGCCTTGATTCCACTATCTCTAGAATAAAACGCCGGGAAGTCCACATTTCCCTTGCGCCCGTCTGCAAAGGTTCCAACTAGAACCCCCTCAGTTTCAAGATATTCCAACGTTCGCGGAATATCCAAAAAGCTCTTGCAGCCAGAGCTAACCAGTGCCACAGGAGTTCGCCCAAGTTCAGTTAGGTCAGCTGCGTGGATATTAGCTACGGAGTCTAGAATGTTTGGCATCTAATACGCACCCGATATATCCATGGAGTTTTCACCGCCCCGGTGCACGCCGCCTGGTCAATGTTAGAACTATTTCCATGGCAGTACTTTTGGTATCGCAAACGCACCAAGACCGCCGGTTGCAAAGACCTTTATTCCTGCAAGATGCGCAAGCACACTAGTACCGGCAATTGTGGTGCCGCCATTCATACTCTTTCCAGTCATACCCTAGTGATCGTTAGTATTGCTCTACTCTAAATCTCAAACACCACAGATTAAACAGCATACCAGCCCGCAAATATACCCCAGGTCTCTCCGGGACACCTTCAACACCTTCTGCTTCTCAGACGATCCAGCAAGCTCCTCGAGCTCATCTGGCGCCATTCCCACGCGCGCAACGCCGTTAAGAACACCAATAGTGGCGGGCACTGCACCTCCACGGCGCACAATGGCTTCCAGGCGGGATGCAAGTTCGACATTTGCGGGATAGGGGAATCCTATGCATGAGTTAGCCGGAGTACTAGTAGTATAGGATGACGAGTTAGGAGGTACCATGGGTGTATATTGTAGTTTCCAAAGCTACAACGGGCTTTGATGAAGCAATTGCATCCTGTACCTCTTCAGATATCTTCAGGAATTTGCTTGCCCCCTGTGATAGCTGCCGGCTATGGAGGGATCTATGTCTGGGCTGAGCGGGGAGCCGTAGTCTCTGGGTGGACCATCTTCCGCAGCGAGCGGCAGTCCGTAGATGAGGCATCATAAATACACTCCTATATGCTGTCAATATCCATCAATATGGTAATCTATCCAGCTCGCAACTCCGTGTCCAGAACGATGAAGTTGAAGTTGAAGGAAACTGCGCAAGTGGCCGCTCGGCTGCCCGGACAAACATCGGAGCGGACACCTAACCTTATTTACTATCAACGACATCCTCGAACTACATCCAACAACATCCCCATCCACCGCCAGACTCCAATCTCCTGCGTCCGCGCCCATTGCGATATCCGCTCTCTCCGGGACCGTGAATTGGCCCGCTGGCCGCGCTCCCTGCCGCCATGAGACTTTTCTCCGCGCTCTGCGGCCTGCTGGCTGCTACATCCGCCAGCGCTGCCGCAGCCTCCAACGACACCACATATCCCGCGACGCGCCTTGTATTACCGAGCAATTTCAGCCCGCCGCAGGTGTTCAAGAATACGAATCTGCTCAGGAACATAAATCTTGAAAAGGGCTATGTGCGGGAAACAGTCAATGTGGTGGTAGAGAACATCGATAAGGGACCGCAGGACCGGTACTTTCTACCATTCCCGACGGAGACCATTGGGAATATTGGAGGGTTGGAGGTGAGGGATAAGAATGAGCCGGCGAAGGGGAAGTTCGCGGTTGAGGCTACACAGCAGTTGCCGTCGAGGTTCGTCTAATCCATACCATTAATAATGGGCGCGCATCATACATCAGACCCATAGCTAACAAGCTATAGCGCATACCAATTCTTCATCGTCCACCTTCCCACCCCCCTCCCCGCCTCCTCTCAAACCACGCTCACCATATCCTACTACCTCCTGCACTCCCTCACCCCCCTCCCCGCCGCCATCGAGCAGGACTCCAAACAATACCTAACCTACACCTTTCCGCCCTACGCCCCCTCCGCCTACACCACTTCGAACCAAAAGACGAAGGTTAAGTTCCCCAACACCGACGTCCCGGAATACACAACAACCACCGATCTAAAAACAGGCGACGGCCCAGACCCCGAACGCCAGGGAAGCACATACACATACGGCCCCTACAAATCCTCCCCTCCCTCGCCCTCCTCCCCAGCCGTCAACCCCATTACCGTCCGCTACGAATTCACCAAACCCCTAATCGCCTGCACCCTGCTCGAACGGGACATCGAAGTCTCCCACTGGGGCAGCAACCTAGCAACAGAAGAGCGCCTGTGGCTACGCAACGACGGCGCCTCACTCTCCAAGCACTTCTCCCGCGTCACCTGGGCCCTAAAATCCTACCAGAACCTCCCCAGCTCCTCCATGGCCGAGCTCAAAGTGCCCCTGAAACCCGGCTCCGTAGACCCCTATTTCACAGACGACATCGGAAACGTCTCCACCTCGCGCTTCCGCCCCAGCCCACAGAACAAGAAGCGCGACGCCCTCCTCGAGCTACGACCGCGCTACCCGGTCTTCGGCGGGTGGAAATACAGCTTCCGCATCGGCTGGAACAACGCGCTGGAGAACTTCCTCCGCCGCGTGGGCGCGGAAGGATACGTCCTTCGCGTCCCATTCCTGGAGGGACCCAAGATGCCTGAGGGCGTGCAGTACGAACGCGTCGAGTTGCGGGTGATATTGCCCGAGGGGGCGAAGAATGTGCATTATGAGCTTGTGGAGGGGACGGGGATGCCGACGAGGGATCAGGTGAGGGAGGAGGTTACGTTGCATAAGACGTTTATGGACACGGTGGGTAGGACGGTGTTGGGGCTTAGTGTGGAGAATGTGGTTGATGAGTGTCGGGATGGATGGGTTGTGGTACGTATAGCCCTTTCTCTCAAACGTATCTAACTGGCTATTTTTCTATACATCGGAAGATTGTTCTAATTATTGTTTTTTGTTGCAGGTAACATACGACTACCCATCTCTAGAGATCCTGCGGAAACCGCTGACGATTGCGGCGGGGCTGTTTGGGGTGTTTGTTACCGTGTGGGGATTGGGGAGGTTGGATGTTAGTATTAAAAAGCGGTAGAATTTCCTTTTATATTTCTTTTCTATGTGTTGTTTTATTTGTTGTTTTTGTTTCTTTTTAAATAAATAGCTTTTTGTGGTTTTGTGTTTTATTACTATATGGTCGTTATTTATTATATTTACTAGATTTTTTCTGGCTCCTTAACTTCGAAACGGGGGCGGTGGGGGGATGAAGTAAGAATAAGAATAGGAGCGAAGGGGATCTAGCTGCCTACTCTCTCTCTATATCCATACTTTAAGCAAAGGATGGTAAACAGGCAAACGGAGAAATGTTATATTTGCTCTGTTTCCAACCAACCTCCATAGTTTATAATAATCTGGACGGTAAAATTCAATCAATGATCGATAGACGTCTAGATAGGTAGCTAAGTGCCCACATACAATCCCAAATTCAATCGATGTGCAAAAAAAATGCAAAATGATATGTTAATGTACATATAAGCAGATAGATAGATAGGTAGATAGATAGATAGATAGATAGAAATATGCTTCCCAAAATGATACATATAGCCAAACCCAAAAAGAAAAGGAAAAGATCACAGCAAGCCCAGATAGCGATGCATACAAAACACTACAGTAATGATGATGATGATGATGATGATCATTAGAAACCGAAACACATCCCGAAACAAAAAGGGAATCACACACAACCAACAACTTATACATACCTAATCCCCCCCAACACTACCCCCTAATCCTCAACCCAAAATTAACACAAACAACCAACACCAACCCCACACACAACACCGTCGGCCCCCACCTCTCATGATAAACATGCTTCACATCCCTCCTCTTCCGAATCTTATCAACCCGCCACATATACAGCAGCAAACTGTACACTAGCGCTAGACACGCCAGCACCGTAAACAACCACGCGGACGTGAGCGCGATCGTATCCGTGCCTAAATTTAGTAGTGCCGCGGCGATGGAGCCGAGGAAGATGGAGAATTCGAGCCAGCTGAGGAAGGTGCGTTCGGCGGCGAAGTAGACTTTGGGTTCGACGCGGATGGGGACGTGGATTCCTGGTTTCATTTCATTGATTAGTAAAAAAAAAGGGGGGGGTTAGTATAGAGGTATAGTAAGACATACTCTTCCCCTTAGGCGCTTTAAACCTCTTAACCTCAATCTGATCCGACGGAATAAACCTCGCCGCGCCTCCTCCCGCACTGACCGGAATCTGCGTCGCACGCGGTTTAGGCACGAGATACTGCGCCCCATTCAGCACCGCGCGCCCTGCGCCATGTAGATAATGTTTCGCCAGTTTAACCCGATACTGCATGCCGCCAACCCTCCTCGCTTCCTCCAGATCGTCTTGACCGCTTGATTCGTCTTCGGAGTCGTAGAGCGGGTAGTCGTCGCCGCCGATCTGCTCGCGGTGGTGGTGCGCGGCGATGCGCTCTTCGATATCTAGCGCGTTGCCGGTGGAGGTTTCGGGGATGTTGGGGTCCTGGCTGAGCGCGTACTGGCGGGCGGGGTCGTCGCGTCGGTGGAGATCGTGGGCGCCGCTGGTGGATTGGGGACGGCCGGTTTGCGGTGCGTCTGCGTCTTCTTCGTCCGACTCGTCGTCGTCGAGGATGTCGTCGCTGGTTGATTGGCTTTGGGCCGTGGGCCGCTCGATGCCGAAGCCGCGGGTGATTGGTTTGCGGATGTCGACGTCCATTTGTGGCATCCAGAAGGGGAGGAGGTTGATGTGGTCCGGGAATAGGGAGGCGGTTCCGTGGATGAATTTGCTGAATTTCGGAACGGCCTCGACGAGGTGGCTGGCTGTGAGTTCTCTGATCCAATGGGGGGGATCCTGGCCGGCTTGCGTTTGCAACTTGACTTCTAGGATGGCGTATGGGAACCTTTCAATGTCCTCTGCGGGTAATTGGCGAAAGGGGAAATCGATCCCGATATCCATCCGGCGCCAATTATCTCCTGCCCGTTTGTGGCCGTCAAGGTTATCCTCGCGGATCATGCTCAACTCTGTATCCAACGAGATCCGCACTCTGGCATCGCCAGGAAGCTGAAACGCAGTCCGATGATAAAACGACCTGGTCACAGGGACCAGTTTCCTCGTAATAACACGATACTGCACTTCGCGCGCAAGCTGCTCCCAATCCGCAATCTGCTGCGGGCTCTTCTTCCCATCCTTCCTGGCCTTATCAAACACGCTCTCAACCGTCATCCGGCCGGACAAGAACGCGTTTACATATTTCTCCTTGATGGGGAACCGTGCCTTGACCGACTTCTCCCCCGTCCAGTCCTCGCGATGCGTCTTCCTCTCAACGAAGATCTGATCATTTTCCATCCCGCCATACCATCGTAGCCGAATCGCCTCGGCCCCCTCACTTTTGCGTAAGCGTCCCGTATACAACTCCCACGTCTCTGGGTTATCGTAGTAGATGGATGAAATGGCCGAGTCACGCTCCTCGAATTCTTTTCTGGGGTTGAAGACCAAAACGGGGAGATGCTAATCAGATCCGTCAGAAATACCCCCTCGAAAAAAGGGAACCAGACCGAAAACAAACCTTCAAAATAATCAACTTCAACTCCGTAATATTATCCGGATGCACCCAATACTTAGTCGTCTCCCGGACGAAATTCTGCTGCGAGCCGCCCGCCGCACTATCCCCAGACACAGGATGTCCCTTGTTCCTCACGAGATCATACAGCTTGGATAACTTGACGACGAAGGCATCATAGTTATCCTTGAAGAACGGCTTGGCTTTTAACCGTGCAGCGAAGACGGGTTTGAGATACCATTGTGTTTGTTTCTGTCAACAACAACTGTCAGCAAAAAAAACCAATCCACATATAAGAGACAGGGGAGGGGAGGTTAAACTAACATCATGCTTCTTAATAATCTTCTGAAACCCCGTATAATTCAGCTGCGTATACTTTGCCAAATCATGCACGTCGGCAATAACATCACTCAGATCCTCCTCCAATAACAAAAAGTCCTCATCCGTCGGGTGCACACCACCACCACCACCACTACTATCTCCCCTCACCTCCAACTGCGCAACCACATCCCCCACCTCCTTCTCACTATCAATAATCCTTCTCACAATCTCATCGCTCTTAATCTTCTGGAACGTAAACACCTTATCCAGCTCGCTCTCCAGCAAGGACACGAAGCGGCGCTCGTCCTCTTCCGTCCATGGCCTGCGCGGCGGTTTGGGATTTGAGGGGGTGGGGTCGGTGGTGTAGGGGGTTTTGAGGGCGGTTTTGAGCTCGTCGTAGGCGATGTAGTGGTTGGAGAATTCTTTGATGAGGGAGGAGCGGAGTTGGTGGCCGAATCTGGGTATGGTGGGTTAGAGAGTTTGGAGCTGGGTTGAAGCTAGGTTGTTGTGGGCGCGGGGACTTACCTCATGGTGACGGCGGGGGAGGGGCCGATGGAGCTGGAGCTGGAGGAGGGGAGACAAAGGAAAGGAAGAAGGCGGGCATAGACAGAGGTTTGTGAGAGTAGATGAGGCGGGGAAGTGACTCGCCGAGATAGCACAAGGATCCGGAGTATCCAAGACAGACAATGCTTGGCCAAGACCGCGGGATTGGGAGATGGACGGCGACGATAACCTTGCAACCTCACAACCCCGAACAGCAATCCAGTGGTTCTTATATCGGCCCAATGTTATGTATCTCCATCCTATCCAGAAGTTAGTTGTAGTTCGGATCAGATATCAACCGCATCGCCTCCGGGGCTGGATCAAAGCTTCTCCGGACCCCAGTCACCCCCAATGTCACGTGGTAAGATCCAATTGGCCAATCACAGCGCGCAGAGGACCACGTGAACGGCACCCGGGAGAATGTATTTCCGGGGAGCTGCACGCGTTGGGTTTAGCGTGGTGGGAGAGCTATGAGGTCATCGCTGGGAAAATCACATGCTTGTGTTTATGCTTCCACATCTATTGATCTATGAGATTATCGTGGGAGAACGAGGACAGAAATATTGACGATAGATTGAATAGCTGCCAAAACGCCATCTCATACATATGTCTCCGTTATTACTTTGCGTTGCGTATCCCATAACATCCCATCAGTCGCAATATTCCACATACATGCACAGAAGCAAATCCCAATTCCGTTCCATCCCAACACCGCAAAGACAAATAAACAAAAAGAATCGAACCATCTCAACCACCCCGCACGATTTTCCGGATACTGCTCCGTGTCCCCTCTCCCATAACACTGACTACACCCTCCGCCTCTAGCGCCTTGACCGCGTCCGTAAACTCCTTCCCATCAACCTCCACGCTACCCCCCTGGTTCAGCGATCGGAGCACCTCAGACCAAGACGCAGCCCCTCCGCGACGTCCTCCAAGCTCCTCGACAACCCGGAGTACCTCCTTCTTTAGGTCTTCGCGGAGGCGCCGCTCGCTCGCGCTGGTCCCCTCCGTCAGCAGGCTCATGTCGATCAGACCAGTGCGCGCGTCGGTGGCCGCCTGTTTGAGAGCCGATCGAATCAGACGCACTGCCTCCTCCACATCGTCGGCTGTGACTTCGCTCGACAGGCGCATGCGGGCGTGCGCTTCGGCAAGTCGGATCATGGACTCTAGCTGACGGGTGGTGGCGGTGATGCGGCGGTCGGCAGACCGGATGTCGTCGCCAAGCTTGCGCATCGCGACGTACGCGTTTGTGAGTGCGGTTCCGGCCGCAGGTGTGATGATCGGGTTGATGTTGGTTTTGGCGTAAGTTATGTAGCTGGTGAGGAATTCGATGGGCTGGTATTAGAAAAACGGGTTAGCTTGAGATATCTTCTGACTTGCGAGGCGAAAAGCACTGATAACTTACAAGGATCTCGTGACTGCTACCGCTCTCAGGGGTGTCTTCTAGATACATTCCTACCAAATGCTGCGCCAGGCGGCGGTCGTTTTGCTCGTCGATACGATCCAAAACCAGATATACGAGATCGAAACGTGACAGGAGGGTTGGAGGTAAGTCGATATTTTGCGGAACAGGTAGGTTAGGATTGTATTTGCTTCCAATGGGATTGGCAGAAGCTAGAATGCTCGTTCTCGCATTCAAAGTTGTGATGATACCGGCTTTCGCAATAGAAACAGTTTGCTGTTCCATGACTTCATGCAGCACGGATCGGGTCGAGTCGTTCATCTTGTCGAATTCGTCAATACAGCAGACACCTCCGTCAGAGAGGACGAGAGCGCCGGATTCGAGGACGAGCTGCCTAGACTCTGGGTCCCGAGTTACATATGCTGTAAGACCGACAGCGGACGAACCCTTTCCACTGGTGTACACGCCTCGTGGTGCGATCTTGTGGACATACTGGAGAAGCTGAGATTTCGACGTCGATGGATCTCCGCAAAGAAGAACATTGATATCACCACGATACCGTGGGTTTCCGCCCTTCTCGAACGTCTTATTGGTTCCCCCGAATAGCTGCAGAAGGATACCCTTCTTCACGTCATCCATTTCATAAATACTGGGTGCCAGAGATCGCGAGAGAAGGTTGTAAATGTCTGGTCTCGCAGCGGTTGCCTTGATCTTCTCCTCTTCCTCTGCAGTAATCTTTCGGACTTGCTCTACATCTCCTGCGATCTGCTCGGACAGCTCCTGCTCCACAGTTGTGGCATCAATACCAAGCTTTTTGCGGTCAACCTTCTGCACATGGAGAACGTCCACATATGTTTTGAAGAGAGCCTTGGTGGTACGTTGGCGAGGATTAACCCGGACAGGATTACAACGGAAAATACCAGTCACCTCGACTCTGTCACCAGCTTTGCAAACATCAACTAATTCGTCGTACGCACAGAGCGATACCGAGTGCGGTGTTTGTCCATCAGGTACCGAGTCCGGGGTCTCTTGGAGCTTAATGACCTGTTTATCTGCAAAACTCGAGCGGTTGTGGATGAGTTGCATTGAGTTTTGGGCTTCGCAAAGCTGTCGGGGGCATTTGGTAGGCTCTGCGATCTTGCCCCGATCGATATCGACGGTAACGCTGTAGAGGCAGGACTCGCAGCGGAAGAAAGCTATAACAGGAATTAATACAAGAGCAGATGAAGTTTGAAGAGGCGGATACACACCTTCTCTCATGTCCGGAATGATTGGTGTTGCGCGAATAACCAGACCCTTAACGCTGATCAGTTTGTCCATGTCTGGTCGTAAGAGTTAGTAAAAACCGGGGTCAGGACCAAGGGGCAAAGCATACCAGCTGGATCCAAATCTCTCATATTAACTGTGCTGTCCATTCCAAAAGGCAAAACCTTGAAAGTCTTGCTTTCTACATCCGCCAACAAGTTTGGGATCTCTACCTGCTGTGCTCGCGCAGCATCATTTCCGATATCCGAGCTTGGCACAGGGGGCGCGGAGCTGCTATCTCTTGTTCTTGGTTGCCGTCTCTGACTAGCTTGTGTTCTGAGGGACTCCATCTCTTTAAGTGCCAGCTCGACCATGACGTCTTTCACCACCTGATCCATGATGGGGATAAGTTCCTGTGGATATGCTTGGAGCTGGTGCCAAATTTTGAGAGTTGATGGGTATGCCTTGAGATTGCGGATGTCCAGATTCAATCCGGTCACTCCCAGCTGTCGCATATCATTCAGCATCATGATATATTCCTTTTCGTCGGCAAGGGCACCCAAAGCACGGGTTTCGTCTTCGGAGGCACCGTCTGCCCACATCCGATATTTTTTGGCGTAATTGTAGAGGAAGTTTTTGAAGGCTGACATGGAGTCCTGGATGGAGATGTTGGTACCCCAGATAATACGAGTGGAGTTACCACCTAGTACCTCCGCCTCAGAGGTATCAGGCTGTATATTCGAAAACGTGGCGTCCGAATGGGGTTCTCCATCCCGCACTGGCATACCATTCTCGTCGACAAACACACGTCTTCGGCTGGCGGAGGCACTGAAGGCATCGGAATGGATAGCGCCTCTTCTGGTTGAAATATTTGGAGCGCCTGCAGATCCGATGGATTGGGAGGAGCGGACGAAAAGACCACTGCTGCTGGAGTGGATGTCTGCTGTCCGGCTCTGGCGGTTGGCTGCGCGTGTTGGGCTGGAGCTGGACATGTAGCGAATTGGTGATGAGTCTGAAAAAGTGGTCAGTTCGTATGTACTAGCGACACAATTGCAGAGAAATGCGAGTGTCTATACCTCTGACAGCACGAGCATTTCCTCTGGGTGTTCTTTCTCCATCTCCGGCATTAGATGACCCTCTGACCGGGGAACTGATCTCCATTCTCGACTCAGCAGCGGCGGGGGCTGGCTGTGTTCCAGCAGGCGGAGACGATTGGAAAAAGAGCGGCGAGGAGGAGGGAACGCCCTCTCCTCTCAGTCGTCTGGATGCTCGTGGAGTAGTCTGTGAGGCATTTGCAGACGAGGGGCTGCTCTGGGCCTGCGGCTGGGACGCACCCGCTCGTGTGGGAGTGGAGGCAGCGGAGCTTTTGGCGGGACGGCCGCGACGGCGAGCAGACCCTGGGGAAGACATGGCGGAGGAGGAATGGGATATTGCGAGGACGAGGGAGTTGGGGGGGGTTGTTGGTCTGGAGAAGTCGAGTGGAATCAGAGGAATTGACGGGGGAAAAACTTCAGTGTCGTGACGCGTGAGGTCGACGCGCCTTCCGCATTGGGACGCGTAAAGTGGTTCCGCTTTGGGATAGCGTGTTAATCACATGATGGATTACATAATCATCACATGACTTGTATCACGTGATGTCTCCCCGCTTATGTAATATCTCTACGATGCCCGTCTCCTCCTATTGATCAATACAATCTATATCAAACAGGATCCATGGATGAGAACAAGATTGCGGGAGTCTACCAATGTATTCTTTGACATCTCCTACAATGGGTCGCGCATTCTTTATCAGTGGAAGCCGCATCCGTCGAGCAGACAAGGGGTGGATCTATGGCAGCGGTTAGAACTTAGGGAGCACAGAAATAGTCTCTGTAAAGAAAAAGAAACCGGAGAATGATGAGAATTGATAAAACAAACCCAGTTATAATTAATAAGGTTCTGTGGCTTTTGCTGTGACACGCAGCCGGTTTCAACGTCTCACCACGACGTCACGCCTCAGCCCTGTGATTGGCATGACGCCAGCGGCTGCATCAACCTCTATCCAACTTCTCCCACTCTCCCACTCGATCCCACTCTCTCTCCATTGCCGCCCAGTAACTATGGCAGTACCCAATGGCAGCGCTTGTGGTGATCGCTGGTGGTGATTGCCCCATTCTGCCCAGCGGCATTTTGGCGCCTCACTAAATTCCCCACGTCGACTTCAGCTTCTCTTGACTGCTGCGATGTGTTTCGTTTCGCCAGCACTGCTCCTAGTCCCTGTTTGCATTCTTTATATAGCCTGTCCAGCCATGGCAATCTCCTCTCTCTGACGCCTGTCAACACACACGGCTGCTGAGGTCGCCTCCTGGACCTCCTCCACCTCCTTGTTTGTTGTGAAGGCCCTTCACTTCTCCGTACATATTCCCCCCCGTCAATTCATTCTTCCCTTCTTGTTATCTTTATTCTTCTCTCTTTTCTTTCCTTTCTCCTCTCTCGCACGCCTTTCCTACAATACGATACCTGTCCAGTCTGCGGAGTCGGGACTTCACACCAGGACAGACCTCACCCTAATTCTAGCGCACAATTTCCCCTGTCAACCACCCCTTGGCCCTGGATAGGCTGCCCTCTCTCTCTCTTGTTTGTACAGTGTGCTGTGGTGGGAGTGTGTGGACGGTTATGGTACTAGCTGCCATTCGACTTCACAATGAGTAATTCCAGTGTGGCCGCTGCGCTTGATGCGCAAAGCGGAACTGGCCAGAAGACTGCGGGCATGTCAATCACCACGTTTATGGCCTCGCTGGCAACTGCCATCATCATCTTCGCGGTCGAATTCGTCCTGTTTGTCCTTCTCAAGGCCAAACTGACCAGGATATAGTAAGTTGCTTGCTCTGGTAAACAAGTCGGCAATACATGCTAACCAGCTCTCCGCTTCACAGCCAACCCCGAACATACCTAGTCCCTGAACGAGAACGAACGGACCCTTCCCCTGCTGGCTTCTTTCAGTGGATTGCCCCTGTGTTCCGGACCTCCAATTCGGAATTCATTCAAAAATGCGGTCTCGATGCCTACTTCTTCCTCCGATACCTGCGCATGCTTCTGAAAATCTTCCTCCCCCTGGCCCTCATCATCATACCCGTCCTGATCCCGATAAACAAAGCAGGCGGAAAAGACACAAATGCGATTTTATCTAGGAATGGCACTCGATGGAATGTGACAGGATTGGACCAGCTAGCATGGGGAAATGTCACTCCAGAGCATACACATCGCTACTGGGCGCACTTAGTGTTGGCTGTCGTCGTCGTGGTCTATGTGTGCGCCGTATTCTTCGACGAGCTTCGAGGTTATATCAGACTACGACAAACATATTTGACTTCTCCGCAGCATCGCCTTCGCGCATCAGCCACTACCGTCTTGGTGACTGCCATACCGTCTAAATGGCTGTCTGTGGAGGCCCTGGACGGCCTTTTTGACGTGTTCCCCGGCGGGGTCCGCAATATATGGATAAATCGAAACCTGGACGAGCTCAACGAAAAAGTGAAACTCCGTAACAAGCTGGCGCTGGTTCTTGAAGCAGCTGAAACAGAACTCATCAAGAAATGCAAAAGAGCACAGCTGAAGCTGGCCAAACGCCAAGCTAGAAAGTCTGGCAAAAACGCCGCCGAGATTGATCGCGAAAAAGCTGCCGCGGAAAAAAGAGCTTCCCGTATGGCTCAAGAACCTGGGGTTAGCTCCGGGAATCCTCACGAAGGTCATACTATCCAGGATATCCTACACGAAACGCGGCAAGGATCAGACGCAGAACATGGTCCTCATAGAAATCGTTTGATCGCACGCGTCGGGGATGGTGTGGGCGCGGTAGGATCCAGCGCAGGGAAAATCGGGAAAACAGTTTTTGGTGGCTTGCGGAGAGCTGGCGAGACTGCCGACGGTAGACTACACAGCACTGGTGGATTCGATGGCGAGGCTGCGGATACGCATGATGACCGGCCCGGCAATGACACCGGTTCTGAATACGTATCTGAAAAACCTGCCGTCGGCTTGAGAAGGGCCGGAACTACCGTGGGCAATGCCCATCAACATCAGAGGAATGATAGCGCTGAATTCGATGGAAACGAACCCGATGAAGCACATGCCGCAGGACCACCAGCAGCAGATGGAGCAGCCGACCGCCCGTCTCGGCCATCACGACTCAAGCTGTTCAAAACGCCCAAGCCAGGCAACGACCACCACGACGATCAATACCCCCTGACAATTCCCAGTCCTGGAGCAGCAACCGGCGGGGAGAAGAAAAAGGCATTCCGTTTCAGCAGGCATAGGGCAGCGAGGGAAGGCGAACAAATCGAAGGGCAGGAATATCCAATGGCCTTCAACGAAGAGTTTGAGGAAGACGACTATGGAGAGCCTCTTTGGATGAAATATATCAAAGAAAAAGACCGCGAAACCATGCGTCTGCCCATCTTTGGCTGGACCTGGATGCCTGCTCTGCCTCTCCTCGGCAAAAAGGTTGATACAATCTATCACTGCCGCCAGGAAGTTGCTCGCTTGAACTTGGAAATCGAGATGGACCAGCAACACCCGGAGAAATTCCCGCACATGAACTCGGCATTTGTGCAATTCAACCACCAAGTGGCTGCTCATATGGCCTGTCAAAGCGTCAGCCATCATCTACCCAAGCAGATGGCCCCCCGTTTGGTTGAGATATCCCCGGATGATGTCATTTGGGATAATATGTCTATCAGATGGTGGGAACGGTATTTGAGGACTTTCGGTGTGCTCGTTATTGTCGGAGCAATGGTCATTGGTTGGGCTTTCCCTGTTGCATTCACAGGTTTACTGTCCCAGCTTTCATACCTCGAAGACAACTTCTCCTGGCTACGATGGCTTGGCAAACTTCCTGATTGGTTTCTATCAGCAATCCAGGGTATCTTGCCTCCACTATTCCTAGCAATTCTCATGGCTATCTTACCCCTAATCCTCCGCTTTCTCTCGAGGAATCAGGGGGTACATACAGGAATGGCGGTTGAACTCACTGTGCAGAACTACTACTTCGCCTTCTTGTTCGTGCAAATCTTCCTTGTTGTCTCCATATCTTCCAGCTTTACAACAATCTTCGACTCTCTCGCGGACGTGACGAGTATTCCTGAGCTTTTGGCTCAGAATATTCCCAAGGCCAGCAATTATTTCTTCTCCTACATGGTTCTCCAGGCTATGTCTGTCAGTGCTGGTGCCTTGGTTCAAATTTTCGGCCTCATTAGCTGGTTTATCTTGGCTCCTATCTTGGACAGCACCGCCAGAATGAAGTGGGCGAGGACCACGAACCTTAATCAGATGCAGTGGGGGACTTTCTTCCCGGTGTACACCACTCTTGCATCAATAGGTAAGTTTTGAAAGGGAAAAAACGACCTCTCTCTTGGCTGTTCACTTTCTAATTGTTGGAAATATAGGCTTGATTTACTGTGTTATTTCGCCGCTAATCATGGTTTTCAACGTCCTCACCTTCGGACTCTTTTGGTTTGTCTATCGATACAACACGCTCTATGTCACCAAATTCCGTTTCGATACCGGTGGCCTGCTTTTCCCAAAAGCTGTCAACCAACTCTTTACTGGCATCTACGTCATGGAAGTCTGCCTGATCGGCATGTTTTTCCTAGTCAGAGATCACAAGGACAATGTGGCTTGCAAAGGTCAAGCTATCTGTATGATAGTTGTCCTGATTCTAACAGTCCTCTTTCAATACCTTCTCAATGAAGCATTCGGCCCCCTACTCCGGTACTTACCCATCACCCTGGAAGACGACGCCAGTCGCCGCGACGAAGAATTCGCCCGCGCTCAGCGACGGAGACTTGGGCTGGAAGAAGAGAATGACGAGGACGACGATGAGAGTGATCTAGATCAACAAAACAACGGCTTTGATGGCCAGGGCGATATTAAACTCGGCCGAATGGAGAAAAAGGACCGTAAGGGCACCTTGACCCGCCAACTTGGCAAACTAGTCGTCGGCAACAAATCGAACCGCCGCTCCTGGGCCGACCGCTCCAACAACACCCACTCCAAGTATTTTGGTGGCAACTCAGACTCCACCACCCCCACCGTCCAACGCATGCGACAGAAGCTAGCCCAAGATGCCGAATCCCAAGCACCTTCAACCCACGCCATCGGCCATGCCCTCTTCTCCGGCATCCACGACGAGCTAGAAGATCTGACACCGGATGAGCGCGACCGGCTCGTCCAACGCGCGTTCCAGCACGAAGCGCTGCGCATGAAACGGCCCGTCATTTGGATCCCGCGGGATGATTTGGGGGTCAGCGATGACGAGGTGTTCCGGACGCAGCGGTTCAGCAAGCATATTTGGATCAGTAATGAGTACCAGGCGCTGGACGGCAAGTGCCGGGCGATTTTCAGTCGGAGTCCGCCTGATTTTTCGGAGGTGGATTTGATTCAGTTGTGATTTGCAGCATTTGTGGGTGTGTGCTTATGGTGCCTTTTCTCTCCTGTTTTTTTTTTTCATCAGTGGCCGTTTGTTTGATCTAGGAGTTTTGTCGGTTTGCTTTGTCTTGTCTATCGGTTTGGGTGGCTTGGTAGGGATAATAGAATTAGACGTAACGTAAAAGAAAGGGAGTTGGGTTAGGGGAGGGGATGGGGAATAGGATGGGGAATAGGATGGGGAATAGGATGGGGAATAGGATGGGGAATGGGATGGGGATGGGGACTGGGGGGCGATTTGTAAATATTAGATATTACCTACCTACCTACTTACCTACATCCTACCTACATACACGTTTTGAACGGCCAATTCTTTTAACTATTCTATGTCCCCCCTGTGCGTGCGTTCCCTTTTTCTTAAGAATGATGTTGGTAATGCATGGATGTATGTATGTATGCAATAAAGGGGAAGGCAAGTTGAAGGGGAAGGGGAAAAAAGAGGGTGTTATTTTCCTTCCTTCATTCCTGCATTCCTGTCCTTGTTTATCAATAGGTATCAATCAAATGAATCAATGAATCAATGAATCAATCGAATCTATGTATGTAGCTAAGCTATATATATGTCTGTATCTTGAAAAACATATCTCTATACGAATAAAAATCCACACACACAACCCATCCAACCCATAACTACTCCCCCCTAAACCTCCCCAACCACTCCCTCGCCTCCCTAACCTCTTCCCCACCACCAACACTCACACCCACACCCCCCTCCCCCTCCCTCTGACCCTCCCCAACCAAATACCCCACATACCCCCCCCTCCCCAAACTCCTCCTCGCAACCTCACAGTCGATCCGGATATCCTCAATTAGCGCGTCGAGGCTGACATAGTCGTATTCCGGGCGGATGTAGCCGAGGACTAGCAGGTTTAGATTCGCGCCGTAGAAGTCCGGGAGGTGGTGGAAGGGGGATTTTTGGGGTGGGGTTTGGGTTGAGGGGGTTGGGGTTGGTGGGGAGGATGATGGGGATGATGGGGTTGGGGTGAATTGGGGGAGGAGGTGGATTTCCTGTGTGGATTGGTTAGTATTTTTTTAAAAAATATCTTTTTGGGGGGGTGGAGGGATGTTTGTATCGGGTTTAGGGGGTAGATAGTCCGTGGACATATCCACACATGTATATATAAGAATGGGCAACGGTGTAGATATAATAATTTAGATAACGTGCTGTAGTATGGGTGGGGAGATTACATACCACCGACCGCACGGTATTTTTATAAAATGGATTATACCCTATGCTCAGCACGCAGGGGAATATCGTTGCCTCTGTGGCTGCTGCATCTGCGTCTGCAGCGGATTTCTTGCCTTCATCAGAAGCAGAAGTTCTGCTATATTTAAACATGGCCGGGTCGAGGGCCGCGACGCCGTAGTAGACGCCTGACTCTACGTCTCCGTAGGCGGAGAGAGAGTCTGGGGGGATGTTGGCTGTGGGGATGCCGAGCTGGGGGGTGGTTTTTTGTTAGTGAGATGTATTTTTTGCTTTTCGATGAATGGAGATGAGGTGTGAGACAGGTAGAAGGGGGGATATAGGCGTATGTAAAATGAAAATGGACACCCCGCTGGAGGGGAGGGTTTATATGAAAAAGACATCATGGGGTTGAACATGATATACGGAAAGACAAATCACTCGCAAGGAAAACACCATGTTCTTGACAGATACACTCCCGCATCCATCTCGATGGGCCATATTTATCCAGAATGCAGAGGATGTATAGAAATAGGAAAAACCGCAAATGACTCCAAAAAAAAGAAATAAAATACATACCTCCTTACTCCCCCTCCCAAACCCCTTGATAACCGGGCCGGAAAGTTTCATAGGAAAAGGCGGTTCAGGGCCCGAATCGGGACCGGCAACGGGGTCGCGGGGGCCGTCTGGGCGCATTTTTTCTTGTTTCTTTTTCTTTTAATTATTGAATATTGTCCTTTTCTTAAACAAGAGTGGTGGTTTATAGAAAGCCCGGGGGGGCGGGGGCGGGGTGGAATTCCGTTTGCCGGTATGTTTTAAGATGGAGGGGCAATGCCGAGGCGGGATGAGTAACTGAGGGGCAAAATGAAAAAGGAAACCTGGAGATGCAGGCGGTGGACTCTGAAGACGACAGATGAGGCTGCAGAGACGGGGAATATGAGCTGGTGGATGGGAAGCTGGCTGTTTGACGAGAATTCAGGAGAGAGCGAAGTTGACCGCAGAAGGAAGCAGAAGGAAACCGAATCTGCCCGTACCGGGTGCGTATTGATACGGGTACGCCCGGGTTTTGGTGCGGGTGGAGGCCGTATTGGGGATACGAAACTTACATGTTATTCGTATATACGAGTCAAACCAGCGAAAATGAGTCTGATTATCCATAGCTAAAGACTCCTACAACCTACATGTAAACCCCCTAGAATAGAAATATAAACATACACTCCCCCAGAATAAGAACCGGGCCAAAAGGAAATATCCAAAAGCAGGAGAAAAAAGGAAAACCCTGTTGATATCATTCACCTCCGTAAGAATATAGAGTACAATACACTTCCACCCCCCAGCCCACCACAGCGCAGTCATATTCTGCTGAGAGCAACGCAACAAAACACCCAGCCGGTATCAATAACAATCGCATAACCCGTCCACCCCCCAAGCATTCATTCCTTCGGGTGCCATCCCACCACCATCCCCACGGTTATCCCAACCAACAACATCCCCCCTCCCCCCCTCCTCCCCCGCCCACCACCCCATATCTACTTCCCCCCCTTCACAGCCCCAACAACCCTATCAATCAACCACCCCGGCACCCGGCCCAACCCGAGTCAACTGGACGCGCCCTCCGCGTCCCCGACACGCGGAGGGTACTCGACCTCGCCGACCTTCTTCTTGGGCGCGCAGCTGCACCATTCGTCCTTGGGGACCTCGTCCATGACGCGCGGGATGTGCAGGCCGCAGCCGATCCAGGTTTTTTTGGCTGGATGGGTAGAAGGGGGAGGTGTTAGCGGGGGTGTTTTGAAGAGGGGGGGGATTTATGGGGGAGGTGAGGGGGTTGGAGAAAGATGGGACTGGAACTCACTGCAAACGCCACAGGTTGCTGGCCGGCACATTTTCGCGGTTGGGATTTATTAGGAGGGTTGTTTCTTTAGTTTTGTCTTTTGTAGGTTGGCGGATGTAGTTGGATAGGATTGCCGGCGGGGTGGGATTTATTATTTATATTTGGGGTTCGGTGTTTATCGGGGATCTGTTTCAATTTGGCGGGGCAGGCGGGATAGATTGTTTGTCAGCGTAACCTCTATCCATATCTAGTATATAACCTCTATATATATAGTCAGGGAGAAGATGGTGATAATAGTAATGCAGGACTGGCTTTTATTTTTCAATTCCATTCAGCTTTACCCCAAGCACTACACACCGGTCAGAAATGCAACAAATGAGACAAAGAAACAATATAACTACGAAACCCCGAGAACCCCGACGATCAAATCTCAAATCTCCCAAACCACGTGGAAAAGATCAATAGCTAACTCCCAACCCCATTCAACATACGGAGTATATATGCGAAAAGATCCCGGAAATAATAGCTAGACAGAGCAACCCCTAACTCCGCCCCTTATCCCCATTTATCCCCTTTACAACCCCCCAACCACAACCCCCATAACCACCACCACACCCCCAATCCCCATCCCCATCCCCATGCCCGTCACCATCGGCACTGCCAGCCCACTGGACGAACCCGTCGGCATCAACCTACTCCCACTCCCACTCCCACTCCCACCCCCCATCGTTTGACCCGTAACCTCCCCCGTCACCGTCGCCGTCCCCGTCCCCGTCACCATCACCGTCACCATCCCACCCCCTGTCCCCGTTCCCGTCCCCGTCACACTCCCCGTCCCCCCAAACGACCCCGTAACCCCCGCCACCCTCTCCTCATAATCCCCCGCCGTCAGCGGCACGCCGACCTCCCCGCTATTACACGAAAAGCCATCACCATCTTCATCATCCCTCTTCTCCATCTCCACCTCCACCATCTCAACCCTATCGTCGTCCTCGTCACTGCGCCGCTGCCGCGACATAGGCACGCGAATACAACACACCCCACTAACTGTCG
Source organism: Emmonsiellopsis sp. PD_5 (assembly GCA_032988985.1). NCBI lineage: Eukaryota > Fungi > Ascomycota > Eurotiomycetes > Onygenales > Ajellomycetaceae > Emmonsiellopsis > Emmonsiellopsis sp. PD_5. Next base: position 161,140 of record JANTQI010000048.1, read on the forward strand.
TCTGCCCGTTTGTCGAGAGGAGGGTGCCGTGGATGGTGCCTGGGCAGCAGATTGAGGTGTGTTGGTTGCGGAGGCAGGAGGGGGGGTGGGGGGGTTGGGCTGGTTTGGTTTGGTTAGGGGTGGTTTGGTGTGGGATGGGATGGTGGGGGGGGGGGGGTGGCTCACCGTTTGTAGGGTGGAGGGTGGAGGAGATGAGGAGGAGGGTAAGGAGGAGGGTTGGGATGGGATGTTGATGTGGATGGAGATGGGGATGGGTGGTTAGGGGGGTCATGTTGGGTAGGTAGGTATGTAGGTAGGTGGAGAAGGGCCCTGTGTTAGGTATAAATAACCAAAGGAACTCGGGTTATCAGTTTCATTTCCTCAAGAAGAAACAAGGAAGAGAAAGAAAAGAGGGGGAATATGGAGAGAGAGAGAGAGGCATTCATATAGATATAGATCGATAGGAAAGTTATGTATGTAGGCATGTGTGTATATGCCACGCACTACCACATCCTCAAATAATCAATCATTCCTTTAAATATCAAGCCAATGTAGCCCAGCCACAGTCTTAAAACAAAAACAAAAAGAAACGAAACGAAACGAAATGAAAAGACATATTCCTCGAAAAACAACAGGACGCCTCTCATCATCCACCTGGGCATGCTACGATGACTGGGTCAGAGGCCGCAGCCGTGGCGTTTTTCTTTTTGTACAGTACATCGTTAACTAGATGTGAATCCGGGCTGGAGCTGGGATGGGCTGGTCTGGTCTGTCAGGTGGGAAGAAAAGAGAGTTTAGTTGGAGGGAAAGGGATTGATTGGCTAGTTATTAATACTTCTTTGCTGGATACCTGTTATGCTTAAAAAGGTAAAAGAATGTAGCCAGCCATCTAAACGGTTCTCGGCCAACTGTTACTCTCATTTCGATTTAAATTAAACAAGATGTAAAAGAGTTCACTTCTCATTCCTCAAATAACTACAGCAGGTACATCACATACACACACACATACACAGGGTAAAAGTAAAAAGCACATCCCATTTTTTTATTTAATAAAAAAAGAATCCATTTCCTTTCCTCCCTCCCATACACTATAGAAACATAGAAAAACAAAATGAAGTTCCCAGAAAATAAGAATCAAACCAAAACAGGAAAAGAGAAATCAACGACGCGGGCAAAAAATATTGTTCTCAACAGAATAGTTGAACATGGGAACAATAAATGATACCATCGGGAATCAAGGGGGTAGTGTGTGGTTATCATAGAATCAAACAGAAAGAAAAATGAGGAAAAAAAATAAATGGAAAGTAGCCATCCTCAAATACAGGGTAGGAACTTAAGACGTACGTTAGTAAAAGCCAACTCAATATTAGATAAAGTGCACTCACATTCATAACAATAAGCATAGGTATATCAAATACATCCCGCTTAACCGTCCAGCAGTAACTGCACTCGACTTTCCCATCGCGGAAGCCGAGCTGATTCATCCCCGCCTCGCCCGCAATGCCTCCCTTGCCGGCCCATTTCTGGTTGTGTTTCTGGCTCTGGTTCGGCGAGCGATGTATGGCACCATTTGACGGGCTGTTCCCGTTGGCATCGGAACCGTTCATACCATTGGATTGCCCGGCTGTTTCATCGCCGGCCTCACCCTTAAACAACGCCGTATCCTCTTTTGTCTTGTATTTTAGCAACTTGCACGTCGTCATGACGCTGCCGCGGGAATCGCCAAAGGCCAGCTTCGCAAAGTCTTCGTAGAACTCGATGACACTTTCGTCGTCGAGCAGTTCGGCGAGGAAGACAGGTTGCGTGCGGCCTGGGTTGGCATTTTCTAGCGTGGGTATTCGCGGCGTGAAGCTACCTCGCGACGAAGGACCGGCCGATCCCGAAGAGGACCCGCCAGTGTTTACATTTAGATTCGGTTCTTTCCCCAGAAGCACTTCCTTCTTCCATCCAGTGAGGATACTAAACTCCTTTCCGACGGCCGCGATTTCGCCAGTTCGACGACAGACAATCGTTGGGGTGCCGCAGGCGTTGATGAAGTCTTCGTATTCCCAGAGCGTTCGTTGGAAACATTTTTCCATAAACACCAGGTCGTCCTGGTTGAGGGTTTTGGTGGTGGCAATGAAGGAGGGACGGATAGAAGCGAGTGCTTTGGCGATCTGCAGCGTCTTCTGCGGCGAGAAGCGACGTTGTATGAACGCGGTTAAGCTGTGGAACCCGCTCGTGTACGAGTACGGTTCCTTGACGCTGTCGTAGATTGCCGAGGGGCTGCGCCGCCTCTTTCCTCCCACATGGAGGCCTTGGTTTTTGAGGCTGGGTGTGGATATCCGGGGTGGTTGATGAGTGTTTTGGGGCATGAGATTGGTGCGGGAGGAGAAATTGGCGTTGGCGTCATCGAATGGAGTCGTGCTTGCCATCTGCGGGCTCTCTGTAGAACTTGGACTTGCAAAATTGACTGGGCCACTCTCGATAGCAAAGGCGTGAGGGAGATCCGGCAGGTTGGATACGGTATTTTGGTTGTAGATGTTCCGTGGGTTTGTCTGGCTTTGTCCAGTTGGAGTCCAGTCGTTCAGCACGGGGTCACCGAATAGGAAAGGTGATTGTCCGCTCGAACCGTCGCCGAAATTGGGGGATGCAAAAGTGCCAGAACCGCTCCGCCCAATCGATCCACGCTGTGTGGCAGAATCGCTTGGAGGAGTGTCTCCTGCTCCAGTAGCCATATGACCTAGCATTCCGAATTCCAATGCGCCGTAGCGATTTCCAAAGTTCATAGAAGCAATATCGAAGTTGAACAGGGCTGGATGGCTTGGGTCAAAGAATGCGGCGCCAAACGGGTCCTGATTTTGCCCGGGGCCGGAGGAAGATGCGGAGGATGTTTGGGGGAGAGACGAATTCAGGTTTTGGTTTTGGTTGTTTGTAGTGAGGTCGAAGGCGGGCGAATTGGGAGACTGGGCTTGGAAGGCGCTGGTGTTCATTGTAGCATCCTGCATCAAGGGAGGAGCCATCTGCTGCTGCGACTTCCCCTGGGAGTAGACGTTGTAGTTGTTCGCCTGGGGCTGGTAGAAATTACCGGCGCCATCTTGATGCGGTGGCTTACTGGAATTTCCATTTCGGGACTGTGCTAGATTGTTCCGCACCGCGTGCGCTTGGTTATAGAGATTCCCGCGAATACCAGGCATCAAAGCTTCGTTGGGCGCGTCGTGCAGGTACTTGGCCTTCTTCCGTACACCGTCGTGACAAGCATCTTGTAACCCACGTTTGATACATCGTTGGCAAGGCCGCTCATCACCTATAAGCAACTTCGTGTCAGTTCTGCAATGCCCTATTTGGTGCGGGGCAATCAACCCGCGCATATCACAGCAAGAATGTGGGGTCAAAAAAAGAGGTATTACGAAGATAAAAATGATATAGAAATAAAATAGAAACAAATAGCAAGGCTAGCATACCGCAGGTCAGATGGGCTCTCTGACAAGCAAAACAAGCTCTCTTTGCCTTTTTCCTCCTTGGGCGGAGGGGGTCTTTAGCGTTGGCCGCTGTCGAAGCGGGCTTTTGACCATTCTGAACGGCGCCACTTGGTTTCCCATTGGTTTGGGATTGCGGCTCGGACGAATGGTCGGGGTGGTGGGCAGTAGTAGCGGCAGTCATGTTGCCGGAATCTTGATCTCCAGTAGTGCTAAGGGCCGGCGACGGGGACGGCGATCCATTTCTGGCGCTGACAGTCATAATATATAGATATATAAATAGCTATCTGCACTCCTTCCCACAAGGAGGAACTAGACGGGCGGGATGGGCTATGGTCGCTTGTGCCTCCGTTGATCGCTGCCCACGTTTGTGTTTCTGTTTTGCGCTCTCTGCAGGTAACCGGTGTGTGTGTAGCTTTCCGCCTCTTTTTTCCTGCGGGCTTTGCTTTTTTCTTACGGTATGTATGCGGTAGTTATATTTTCTTTTTCCTTATTTTCTCTAGGAGAGAGGTTTCCTCCTTTGGGCTGAGGACTGCGACACCCACCGAACCACGAAGCCGGGACTGAGACTTGGTTAAGTGGCTGAGGTGAGACTTGGCGGGCTGAATACAACACGCGCGGGCAGCTCGAGGTGCGGTTGCACAGCAGCTGAGGGGGGGTGAAGCGGAGATAGAGATGCGTCCTAGCAAGCGAGGAACCGGCAAAAAGTGGGATCACGCGACCACAGCCAGGGCGTCAACGCTGTTTGGAGCAGAGCGAGCTGCAGTGCGACGTCCGATAGAGGAGCGTCAATTGGCGTGAGCGCAGCGAGAAACGGGGGGAGCAGGAGCCAGCAGCGGGTTTGAGACCAGCCTGGGGACAGGAGCTGGGCCGTAGCGAATGGGGAGGGGGTGTGGAAGGCGTGGTCAATGGCTGCTGAGAAGAGGAGAGCGCATCACAGTGACGGAACCATGGATCACTGGTGCAACGAGCAGGGCTCAGTCGATTGCGAGGGCCGGCGGGCGGTAGAGGATAGGACGGGCGAGGGCGACGCGGAGAGCGGGAGAGTGCGGGGGGTGGGTGGTAATCGGCAGACGGCGGGGCAGCGAAGAGTGGCGGGCAGCTTGTTGATAGACATAGGGCAGGGCCAGGAGAGAGCGGGCCACTGGGGGAGACGGAGGAAGCGATCGCGGGGAGCAGAGATAGATGGGGATGGGGTCGGGCTGTCAGAGGGAGCGTGGCGGGGAAAACGGCGCAGCTGGGGGCATACGGGGTGAGATGCGGGGGAGGGCTGCACAGAGAAGAGAGGGAGTGGAGAGGACGGAGAAGGGAACAAAAGATAAGGTGGGAGAAGACAGCGAAGAGGGGAGAGGAGAGGTGCAGACAGGCAGGCGGAATAGTCGCGATGAAGCTGGAGTTGGGGTGTTGGAGCAGGCAAAATCCACCGTAGCCGGCGATGCGAAAAGAAAAAGAAAAAAAGGCGCAGAGCCGCAGCCGAGATGGGCAACTTCAGCAGCAAGAACTTGAATATTAAAGATCAAGAATACCAAATACCAACACCAGTTCTACAGCAACGGTCTCTCCTTTCAGTTCTATATATGGTCTGTTTATTTATTCTACAAATATCTCAGGGTCTGTTTCACGTCTTTCATGTGGGATCCCCAGCCAGCAGTTTGCATATGATCGGGATGGTTATATTCATTTTTACACCCACCGCTTCGGCACTTGATGGAATAACTAGTCAACCAACAATAACTAAATTACAATGGCATTCATTGTGCAGCACAGACAACAGCAGCAATCAATAACGCGTCTCTCAAACATGACCCTCCAAACGGTGTGTTCCAGGTCGAGGAGCTATCCCATCCATCTCCTCAGTCCCGAGGTCCAGCAGCCACCACCACCACAGCCCTCACAGCTCCCTGTCGACGACTGGGAACTCATCGCACCCTGGCCAGGGCATCTTCCTGGGAAACACCCCTACATTAAGGGATTCCCATCGGCTGCTCGGCTGCGGGGAACCCAAGGACTCTCTCTAGCCATGTCCTGGATTATGATATCCCAGTTTCAAACAGATCCATGAACGGCATTTCTGCAGGGCTTGATTGAACAGATAGCAATCAAAACGCGGACAGGTATTTAGTTTGTTCGAGATTCCGCTTCTTAGGTTGTCCTCGGACAGGCGGGAGTTCAGCCCTGCAACTAGTTATGCCTCGGCCTTGTTCTGCTGGGCGGAGCGCCACTCGAACCATTTTATATTCCCAGTCTCCTCAAACTATCAGCGGATTAACTAACTACCCTAGGAGCAATCTCTTAATTCAGGGGAGATGCTTCAGTTTCCAACACGACTGCTCCGTCACCGCGCTGGTGGTACAAGAAGCATAGACAGGAAACAAGAAACATATCACCCACCCACACTCACACATATGATGAGACGCGGGCTTGTCAATCGCCGATCCCATATTTATTTGGTTTCCAGCCAAGCTTTATTTCTCCTCTGAGTAAATAGTTGAAGTCGAATACTATTGAACCTGCCCTTATTCTATGCAGGATGTATGTAGTTTTATTCCCACATGCACTCCTCCACGGGCACATATACGGATAGGTGCTCCCAATCAACCATAGTTATGTACTCGCATAGCTATCGATAACACGTCTATCTAACCACAAAGCTCCCTACATAACTAATAGGAACAATTAGAGTCCCTGAATGATATAGAGGATTCGTACATTGTTAAGGCAATGAATAAGCCAACGTATCATCCGTCATCAACAGTCGACATAGTTACATACAGACATGCCATGAATGATCCTACTCTGTGGCGTCTCTCCCTCCCTTCCTCCCTCTCTCATAACCCAGCCAATCAGTCATGTATTCAACGCCAACACAAGGCAAACAGTGCAAGGGCACGGCTACGCATCTCATCTCATCTCATCTCCTTACCACTGTTACCAGTCACCAGGCAAAGCTGCTAGATTGGAAACCACGCTGATTGGAAGTCCCATCAAATGGAACCGGGGATTGAACCCCCAAGCAAGCCTCTTAGATGCAAGTCTATTCGGCAATTGATCAGCTCGAGTGGCTGGATTTCAGAGTATGAACATTGAACAATCAATTGCCTACATTTATTGCCCGGATCGCCAAGGATCGCTTTGCCAAGATAGCTTGCGAGTGGGTGAAATCCTTTGTCGCACTGTGAGGTCTTTAAGCTTGGCTTTATTCGAATGGATGAGATTGAATGGGGATTGTAATTTGTGGCGGGGGATGTGGCTGATGCGAAGATAGGGGGGTTGCCAAGGGCTTGGAAGGGATGTTGCATGCCTCTGGATAGCTATTCTAAGCTCTGCCTGCATTCGAAACGAAACAGGGCAGTCCACGAACTTGCTGATTCACTCACTATTGATGGTAGCTTGGATATTGACGTCAATTAGGTATAGTTAACTATCTACAACCGCTCGATTGAATTAAGCAATCGATTGATTATGGTTTAAAATAAGCAGCCCTCCCTCCTACCCAGGCCATACATACCACCCCTAACTAACTACATTCCCATCCCAAAATCAGATAGTGTATGTATGTCCCAACAATCTCCCACATCCACCCTACATACCCCAAAACAGGGCGGTGAAGAATTCACCACCACCAACAACAACAAAACATCACCAAGCCTCACTCCTGTTTCATCTGATCCATTAGGGCAACTGCTGAACAAATCACCCAAGCCACCACAGGCGGGCTAAGCACAGCACAGATAGGCACACAAGCACAGACGGGCCAGACGACATGATGGATGCATTGCATATACCTATGCATATGTACTGTGTATGTACATGTACGTATGTAACCCGAGGTGACATTGCATATACGGAGTTATATGTAGTTATTACGCACTGCTACTGTACAGTGTACATACATGTATCTGGGTTATCTAATCTATCTGGGTATGCATGTGTCGTTGTTGCAGCTATGTGTGTAGGTGGGAGCTATATACTCTCTTGTTTGGTTATTTTCTTAACTGCTGATACTACTACTACTACCACCACCACCACCATTGACATAGTTCTCTAGGTAGGCATACTATGCAATGCCACGTAAAGCACGTTAGCCGGTATTCAGCTATTGTATGTATATAGATAGCGCTGGACTGACCGGCTTTTGAAAACAATCGACCTATGACGGGATGGGGGAGATGAAGTAAGTAAGCTTAGGGATGGATTGGGGATTTGATCAGAAAACAGCCGCACTCTTCGCATCGCGTCACATCTTATCATTTCAACTATCCTATTACCTACCTAACTTAGATGTAGTTAGCTGCATTATATGAATCCGGCACATCTAATCTGATCGCAATTGCCCAGCCCTAGCTCCCGTCGATCGAGCGACTGACGGGACGGACGGATTGATGCATAATTAGTTATGCGGTTAGTTGTTACCCAATGCAATCAGTCACCCCCTTGAAAGGGAACATGAAACATGCCATTCCATGAATCGGTTGTATTTTCAGAGTGCCTCGACTCCGCGAACAAGCGAGCGAGCGACGAATCGAGGCGAGGCGAAGCGAGTCGCAGTAACTAAGTAAGGGACAATCTGATCTGATCTAACTACCAATAATGCAGTTACATTGTTGATTTAGTTAGTGAACTTACCATGGATTGCAGGGATGACTGGCTGACTATCCATCTATCTCCCTAAATGATTGAGAGATATAGATAGTATATAGTATCTAGATACCATCTCTAACTACCACTGCACTGCTATACACCACAACATCACTTCACATCCCCTACCTACCATATCAAGCTAACCAGCCAACTAACTAAACTCCCTAGCTGATTCTGCGTTATTAAGGACCACACATCTGCATTCTACGTCTACACACATACATACTCTGCATATACATCCGCCATGCATCGGAGTAACCGTCCTACCTACCTATCTACCTACCAGACATCTTTCTACATCACTTAACTCCCCCCTCCTTAAAGCACAGGACTTGTCCGTTAGGTAATGTGTGCATATTGCATATTTGATGCGGGTTTCTGTTTCAAATTCTCCGTGCGCCAAGGCTGGTCGGAGGGGGGTTTACGTATGTTGCTAATTGAGGGATAAAACAGGGGTGAAATGGGGGTTAGAGTGATTTCATGATAGGGGTTTATGTTGATGGATGGATGGAAGGATTTTTTGGTAATGTAGAAGATTGTTTTTCTACCCAGCTACCCATTCATAAGCTCTGATAAAGACTCTATTTTCGTCCCTGACGATCTGACGATCTTGGAAACGTAGGTTATAAGGTTAGATAGTTAGCTGTTAACTAACACTGGTTCCTATTTAATAGGTTATACTCGCTGTTACTTTACTACTTATTATCAGTATCACTCTCTGTATGCATGTGCCTACCTCGATCAACTTAACTCCCTACCTATCCTTATATACTCAACTACCCACCCATCTCACCTTACCCTACTCACAACGTTGTATCGCCCGTCCTCCCTCCCTCAATAATAATGTCACATCACACCATCAGCCGCAGAGTTGGAAATCCCAGAAAGAAGTGAAGAAAACGTGGCATACGTTTCACACCCATCCATGTCATTCATTGTACGGAATACGGATACGAAGGGCACATATTCCATATGATAAACAACTTGAACTAAAGGGATAGTTGCCTGTTGGATTCGTGTCTGCCACATCCATACACACATGTGCTCTCCTTGATAGAGTATATACATGCTGGTTTTCGTATTTCTAGAAAATGGGGATGTGGGCACTTCCTTCGTGAGGATGGTAGTACACTGCATGGCGTGAATGTGGTATATGTTAAGTAGTTATATATGGAAAGACGCAAGGGGAAATAAAATATAAAAACCAGTGCTTTGGAACGTTGCTGCACATCCTAAAAATAAATAGATAAATATTACTTAAATCTTTGTTGATTATTGCCATACAAAAGTTTCATGCTCAGAAGAAAGTTAAATAGAGATAAACATCATCCACGTAATAATTTCACCAGCAGCTGTGGTCACATATAAGACAAGTTATTTTTTAAGACCGGGCTGAGAAACGCATTCCAAGTCAGCAAGTAAGGGAACTAATTTTATAAATAAACCTGGTTACACATTCTGTCCACTGTCTGTTTTAGACATGATAATTACAGTTAATGCTGATGTTATGTAAAGGATAACAATAATTTCAGACATATGGTTCGCGGGGTATTATTGAAGTAACGTAGATAGGCAGTTAGGGAGGTACATACGTAGGTAGCACATATATCATCGTATATGCAATAGGCGCGCAGGGGGGGATGTGGATGTAACTTGCAGCAATTATATGTCGCGTGTTGACATCTTATCTCTTGGTTGTTTACTTAGGTGTACTAGTATTTTGAGATATGCGGGTGGGCAGTTTATTACTGATCAAGGCTTGTTATTTTTTTAAAAGCAATAGGACAGTAAACCTGATAGGGGAAGTGGATTGTAGGCCTGACGTGAGGTTAATGTTACATAACTAACCACTACGTCCATCGCGAGAGCCAGTGCGATGCGGAAGGGTGCTGATGATATAACTAGGAAGGTAAGCTATATAATATAAATTCGCCCCTTTTTGCGACCCCCTTTTTGCATTGTCTAGACTGGACCGCAGGGTTGATTTGGGGTCTAATGCTTGGAATTGACGAATGACGGTTTGGTACCAGATTGGGAAGGGTTGGAACGAAGATTTCAGAAGAACCTGATTCCTTTCCCCTTTTTACCCTCGAGAGCCGTGGCCGAGAAGCAAATTGGTAGATTGGAATGGCCATATCTAGGTAGATGAACGAAAGCATCGCAGGATAGCGGACCAATAAAATCCCGCCCCGCCCCCGGCTAACGAACTAGCTTGCGGGAACTAAACCTTAGCCTGCCAAGAAATTCCTCAATATCAACCTCCTCCCATCCAGATCTATCAATATTTCGCGGGGACTTGAGCGTGATCATAGAGGGGACAGTCACCAAAGGGTTTGATCGAGGGACGTGCCATCATATATCACGCCTAATCAACATATGCCCCCCGCGGTAAACCAGGGGAGATAAGATGCCATCAATGGCGTGTCGGCGGAATACACTTCTCGAGCCCGGTCAGGTTAGTACAGTCGAGCCTGAACTTGGGGAATATGGATTGGGAGCTGAATTGCCATGGCAGTCTTCGTCGCACAAATTTCTTCGCCCGATTGTTCGAAGTTAGCTTTTGTCGTTCTGGCTTAGCTTGGACCAGTTTCATATCCCTGAGGGATATCCCGAGCATGAGACCTGTTCGTCCGTGCTGTTCATGGATAGCTGCACGTCCGCTCACAGGGTATGTAATCTGTGTCCCTAGGCTCCCTGGATCGGGATCTTTTTGCAGGGCGCCATAAGGGCATATCCTCCACAGCGAATATCGTGTTGAAGTTCATTCCAGGTTCAGACAAATGGCCGGCCAGAGTACAATATTTCGCAACCATTGTTTTCCAATCCGGCCTCGAAACCAAATAGTCGTTTGTCGGATAGTTTTCATCGACACGGAAAAATCCTATCAATTGCATAGTTCCCTCGCGCCGTCGTCATGGCAAGGGCTGTCCAGTCCATCTAAGGCAACATGAATTTCTCCGTATGCTGATGGATATTATCGTTCAGTGCCTGCGTCGTGAGAGAATCTAGGCAAACTGTCTCTCAATTTTGCCTTGGTTACCGCAAGCAGAGATATTTAACGTCCACCGGCTCCATAAATCGGTGTGCGTATCCCTTCCCTAACGATGCGGCGCTTGGATATCGTTGTCCCTCTAGGATAAGATAACCGCCCATGCCCCGACTGATTTTGGTATCTAGGCTGAGGGGATATTCTGCTACTAGATGCTTATGTCGATTACATGATTTTTGGACGACGGTTCGACATTGGTTTCCTAAGTACACATTTACAGCGGATATGGATTAGCATCTTCTATGTCTCATAAACGGTTCGTCACAAAAAGGAGAGGCTGCTCACAATCTTGCTGTTATTTTCTGGGTCTTGGATCCCAGGACTACATCTTTTGTTGCTGAAGCCATCTGCTCAATATTTTGGTGATAGCGGCTACCGTTATCCAACTCCCTCCAAATTCACAGATGCAGAAGAAAAGTAACCCTTCCTATCTGCCCTACTGAATGAGCAGTTGCGTACCCTTGCTCATGCATCGGCACAGACACTAAAAGCAGGTACAACAGTTAACCTACTACTTGAATCGACCTATATCGCAGGTTTCGCTCTCTGGGCGTCAGGTCAGAATAATTTATTACTTCGACGAGGAGGTCTTGCTCCTAAGTGGGTTTATCCTGAAGAGGTATGGATAGCCACCATAAGAGAAGCAAGTATAAACTCATTCATTCTTGTTTTGGTAGCTAATAGCATATAGCCTTCAGACTCTCAACGGAAACTTCTTCCCAAAAATTCCCAGGTGCCATCAACTTCGCACTCTGCTATTTCAGTGTCGATTGCTGCTCACCATAGGGCTATAAATACGTGCCTATGTTTAAAAAATTTGGTATGATCTAGCAGTCAAAGATGACGGTGACACATACATTCAGCACCGGCACATACCTAAATACTTCCAGGTCCGTCAGCTCCATCTGCCAATGTATGTTTTACAAGGGATTGAAGGTGACGCTTTTCGTACCACCCACGGCTTTATGACAGTTTGAAATGACTTACAATTTTCTTGACATATTTCCTAGTTTAACAGCGAAAAGTGCAAACCCAACAGGGTACAGTCTACACATCGCCGAAGCAATCCAGCCACGAAGTATGCAAAGAGACAAACATATCCCCTAAACTCGGCGAACTACGAGTTACTAACTGCAGAATTCTTGTCCAATTAACATGCCGACTTGGCGATTGGATCCAATTGGACACTGCACCCTCAGTTGGCGCTAGGATTTCCCATCCTGAAGGTAGGCAATGATGCAGAATGTTTTCACACAAACACTGCTATTCCCTGAATTTGATAAACCTTATGGAACTGTTCGATCAACAACCAAAGACAGAAAAATAGCTTCAAATTAGGGTGGTCATGCCACTATGGGGAATCGTATTACGGTGGAAGCCATCTTCGTATTGCTATTGGTAGCGCCCATCAACGATCCAGGCCTGCTTCGCTCCCCTCTCTAGTCGAGATCTAAATCAGCTTGTTCATTCCTTCGCCTCGGTCTTTTCTTTCCTTTTTCTCTCTCCTTTTTTCTTTCTATTTTTTTAATTTTTGGTTCAGGGTACTCTGTCATAGAATTGGCATGCTTTAAACTTTGTTTCAGCTTCGGCCTTCCTTCCCTCCAACCAACGACCAAGAGTTGTTGGGTGGCGCTGCGGAATGAGAATACTTCACAAGAAATTAAAGAGGGGTAAGTAAGAATCGGCCCATCCCAAAGATGCAGTAACATATTCATATTCTGAGAATACCGGCTGACTGCGTGTTTCGGTTCAGCCGTACCTACCATTGGAGGTGGAATACCTTACGTGCATAGCAGCTGAAGATAATGTTCATTCTGGCCCTCGCTTTTTGCTCGTAGGGTTGCTAATGACGGCTAATAAATCTCAACTGATGACATTTAGTCGACCCATCATATTTTGGATCATATTCCCAGCTTCTGCGGAAATCTTTTCGTCAACTGCAACCAATCGTACATCACGAAATAGATGCAATTTGAATTCCTGTCAACTCAGCCCTGTAAAGGGTCTGCAAGATATATGCAGAGCGGGCGCCAGAGCAAAAGAGCGGGGCAATGGAGGGGTCGATTGACCTTTTCCGCTTACTCCATGCATGCCAACGCGGAACCGTGCATAAGTTCGTGGCCCGCGTCATCTGCCATCCTAGGGTGCAAATATTGATCCCTATCCGGACACGAAGCTCTCGTCTCGATTAAAATATCTGGTTTCCTCGACGTCATGGAACTCGGAGACTCCTCCAATTAGGACACGGATGAAGAAACGAGCAAACTTCGGCGACTTACTTGTTGAACAGGTTCCGTGGAAGCAGAGAACGAAGCTAAGAAGAAGAAAAGAGTAACTAGGGCGTGTGCGCAGTGTAACCCCGATTTTAACAACATGGACGAATGGTTATCCCTCGTCTAAAAAGCACGGCCTTCACCAGGAGCTGCTTACTCGAAGACACGACCTATAATCTATCCTTTGCGAGAAGATGGCATGCATGTTCTACTTTGGATCTTCATTCGAAGAGACCCTCCAGAAATCAAAGGGCGATCATAAGTTGTGCAGCATGATATCAGGGATGCCTGAATTTTGAGGCCGGTTTTGATCTTCGATTAGATTCAAGATGTCCCGTCTATGATAGGCAGAACAAAGCTTGTTGGAGGCGTTCAGTAGTTGAAGGTCTACGAACCCCCAACTTGGCAATCTGCAGGCCAATTCGGATATTCATCGGAACTCTACCATGATGAGGTAGATCAGCCCATCATTGGAAACAATCCGCAGGCATCGGGTTTTGGGAATACATTTCGCTAAGCATGTGGTTTGAACCTGGGGGTAATCCTAAGTTATCAGCCTTGAGAAGGGCATTTGACTATTAGAAGGTCCAGTCCTGGAATAAGGGGTGGAGCTGCCGAGGCTAACACCTTTTGTTACTGAAGGACAATCCCTTTAACATTGACTCCATTGGGCTGAACACTCCAATCTCCAATCGACAAAACCAGAGGAACTCATTTTGATGGCAAAATTATATCATGGTCCGATCTCATATCAACAGCCTCGCGGGGCTGAAGAAAGTGATGCTTTCATCACCCCGCACCAATCTACCCGCATTCCAGGGAGCTGAACATGACGGAATATGGTTTGTGGCGGACATGCTAACCAATCTATTCATAGACACAAACTTTTCCCATCCACACCGATTACATGCGAGCAGAGATTTGGAAGCCTACACCACCAGATTGTACAAAATCTGATTTTTGAGGCTGACGTTCTCAGTTTCACCACATGCACCGAATTGGAAATGAGTCTGCATACTCATGATATCGATCAATAAGAACCCATCATGGCTGGCTGATGATAAGAAGGGACCCCATGTTCCCCGCTTCATATTTATGCCAGTCGGTCTTGCATCTAGTAAGGCACCTGCTGTATAAATTGCAGCGTTTTTCCAATCTATATCCACTTCAAGCAGCGGGAAGATTTCCATTTCATTCAGGTTTGATTTCGATTGAAACCCAGCGTTGATTTTCAATTTTCAAGTTACAAGCCAATTTCTTAGTCCAGCACACAATGGCCCCTATTCCAGTGACCGGTGTTAAGACTGGGAATGGGCCTAACGGCGAAATCCCTCTTCGCCTGGAGATCCATGACTTGGAACGTAATGTCGACCAATGGGGGCTTTACGTTCTTGCGTTAAGGATCTTCTACGACAAACCAGCAGATGATCCAAAGTCGTATTTCCAAATCTCAGGTAAATTTTGATAGCAGGAGAGAATCTTGATCTACAAGTGCTGACATTGAGTGCAGGTATCCATGGCATGCCATACTTGCCTTGGAACGGAGAAGAAGTCCCGAGAAACGGACCAAAACCAACAGGATACTGTACCCACAGTACTGTCCTCTTCCCTAGCTGGCATCGTCCATATGTTGCTCTCTACGAGGTTTGTTCCCTTTTTATTACCCCTTCATAGCTGAGTCCAGACTGATGATGTTATAGCAATGTATTCACGAAATCATAACTACCGAAATTGTTCCGAAAATTCCAGAATCTGAGCGAGCCAGGTATGAGAAGGCTGCTGAGACCTTTAGGGTCCCATATTGGGACTGGGCATCACGCCCTTCCGCTTCGGAGCAGGAGATCGTAAACAAATGGCTTCCTCCGACATGCCAGGAAAAGGAAGTCCCCAACTTGATCCCCGGATTCCCCCAGGTTATTGAAAACCCCCTATATCAGTATGTCTTGAAAGGGGATGGGAAGAGAGTAACATGGGGAGACTATGGAGTTGGCACCCTTCCGGGCGATAACAACGAGCAGATCGAGGTATGTCTAGCATATGCTTCTTCTCGGGCGTACACTCACTATAATTAGTACGGAAATTGCGTTGGGCTCAGCAGGTGCCCGGAACAAAAGTATTACCTCGACGAGGAGGGTAATGCCGCTGATCCGCAGTTCAACGCAGCCGTTTACAAGGAAAAGTGGCGCGTCGGGGAGATTAACAGTCTCCAAGTTCACAAAAACTTCACAGATGAACTTGGCTGGTATAACCCTCAGACCCCTGTTAACATCCTGAAAAAGGAATATGATGCGGCGGAGAATATCTATCGCCTGTTCAATTATTCCGCGTCTTACCCCGACTTTGCCACCACTGGCGTGTTGCCCAAGACGGAAGATGATTTGAAAACCAAGCACTGGTACCAGAGCTTAGAGGCTCTTCATAACAACGTACATTTGTTTGTCGGGGGTAATAATAACGGGCATATGACCCAAGTGCCCGTCGCTTCGTACGATCCGTTTTTCTGGCTTCACCACGCGTGAGTTATACTATCTCGCTTTAATAGTCCCATTCCAGGTTAAGCTAACGTATAATAGAAACGTCGAACGATTCTATTCGATATGGCAATTTATCCACGAAGATAAGTGGTTTGAAGATAGAAAGGAGACACTCCGAGATGCCACAGGAAACGCGCTCAACGATCAAGGCGAACCTGTTAAAGAGGGCGAGGAACCCGTGACAATCGTTGTTGGACCCAGCACTCCCCTCGCACCCTTCCGCAACCCTGAGGGCAAAATATATGACTCGAACGACGTTCGTAAGAACACGGTCTTCAATTACACGTATCCAGAACTCCAGACTTGGAAATTCCCCGATAGACAGGCCCACCTCGGTGACATCTGCAAACAAATTAACGAGAAATACGGCTCTCAGAGAAGGACCACCCTCGAAAACCGCTCCTCTGCTGACGCCCTTGATGTCGTCATTAATGTGACGTACTACAAGTAGGCCTAAACCCCCCTGAAACACTCTCCCTGTCAGGCACTAATACACCACGTAGATTCCTCTTCTCCGGGATGCCATTCACGGTGAAAATGCACCTCCAATACGGCGACGTAAAGGACCCTAAACTCGATTATATTGGCTGCGCCTACAATTTCAGTGCCCCTTCAACTTTGGGTGGAAAGGAAGTCTGCTCCAACTGCACAGTCCTGGAGATGACCGGCGCCAAATGCTCGGCCCAGCTGGCTATCAGCCACATGTTGAAATTCTTCCCTCTTTACAAAGGGGACGAAAACATCAATATCCAGGACCCAGACCAGGTTGAAAAATTCATAAAGAAACGTCTCTACGTGCAGATTCTCTCGGTAAATATTCTTTCCTCTTTTATTTTTTTTCCTTCCGTCAAAACCCCCTTGAACGCTAAGCTAACTCGCACCACCAGGCCTCCGGCCGGGAAATTATCCCGGACAACAAGAAGCAGACAATCACCGTGGAGGTCGCCCATAGCAAGGTCAGCTACACAAATGACGACACCAAACTCACCGTGTTTGGAGCATTCGAAAATTTCCTTTCCCTCGCAGGCGACATTGCTGAACTCCTGGTCGCTGGTCCCGGTGCTCTGGTCCTAGGGGCAACTGGTATCGTGCGGGGAATACTGAATAACGACGGAGACGTGACCTTGGTCGATGGCGGAGTTAAGAAATTGACGGAGATCTCTGGTATCACCAACGATGGCGCAAGGAGCCTTCTAGGTGTTGCTGGAACGGTTACTGGAGAGGTTACTAATCTTGCAACCGACATCCTTGGTGGTGGTGGTGACGGTGGGAAGGACCAGAAGGGAGGCGGTGGACTCGGGTTTGGGTTGTTTTAAGCCCTGGGGAGGTAAATGGGCGGTGGGTATGGGTAGTTATGGTTGTGGTGCGGGAAGGGATTAACGTAACGGCCTTGAACCTATTCATGAACCTATTTTCGGCTTGTCTGACCTTTGGAGAGATCTACATAGATCTCTTCTACTCCGGCCTTTAATAAATTGATGTCTTTCCTTGACCTTCTAGTTTTTTTATTTCACTCCAGCTATTAGCGAGTGAATGAGGCTCGTTGATAATTTACGACGGAGGAGAAATTAACAAATAATTCATATTCCTATATGCATTCGGAATTTACAATCTACCCCTTATGTCGTAAAATGACTTGGATTGGCTTTATCTACGCGATGCGAAGCTAGTTAGTTACCCCTGATTGTACCCGTCCACCTATATGTAGGGAGATTATATTTCTACATAGGGATATTGAAAAAGAAGTAGACATAAATACCAGAAACGGTCAATGCAAATTTTGATTTATTTTTACATCCCGTGTCATCTATTTGCTTCCATGCACACAAGTATGGGTATATATGACATGACATACATAGTTCCCCTTCATGAGGTTAATAATCTCAAACGCCCTAATCGAACAAATGAAACAACAAGTATGTACAGAAGGTAGCGAGTTAACTAGCCGGTATTGGCATACCGACTTCCCTTCCTTATCCGTTTGCCGTAACGGAAAAATATATACCTGAGGGATAATTAAGAGTTAGCCGAATATAATAACCAACTTAGCTCCTCAAACACCAATGCGGATATTGATCACATTTCCCCACAGGAAAGGAAAATGGAGAGGTTAGGAAGGCGGTTACGACGCGCCACCGGCAATTGAAACATCCCATTGGCGGGAGACACAGGCGCGATTCAGACACAAGGTAGATTCCCGGGGCTGTGGGAATTGGGAATATGCAGAGGAAACGGAGGGGTCATAGCGTTTGCAGATGCAGATGCAGATGGAGATGCAAGTAGCAGGACGTGTTGGTGGCAAAGGAACATAAACGAAGAACATACGAAATAAGCCACAGGACAAGCTGGTGAAACAGTGGAATAGGGTAGGACATGAGAGAACATGCGGGCTGCTACTCTGTGGCGGGGTGAACCGTGCCCACGTCAGATGGGTGACGATGCGGTGAACCGCATGTATGACGAGATGGAAAAGGAAAATGGACAATAAACAGATAGGAACCACGTGGCTGATGGTAGTTTGTACTCACGGGAATGGAGCCATTGCAACAGTGAGAAAGGCGAGTAACGTAGATGCCCAGTTGAAACCGAGCCGGTTATACACTGCATGACAGAGTTGTTAGTACAAGCAGCCTTGTGTACGACGGTTACTATAGATTGGTGGCGGGTAGCGAGAGGGAGTTTCTGTGTCTCCCCATGGAAGGAAAAAGAGCAACAGAAAAAAAGAAATAACTAATCAACCCGTATTCCATGCAGAATGCATGAAACTGTCATCGTAAAATATCATTGACGGGTAAGACACGCCACGTGGAGAGCGGAGAATTAATCCTCCCAAGTTACCAGCAGCGGGGTTGGGTAGTACGGGAATGAAGTGGGAGGACAAGTAGTTTTAGATTTGCCTCGAAATTGGCATCAGTGTATGGGATAAACAGAAAATGTCTACTTACTTTGGATCCCAAATAAAGGGAAAGCCGCCCCAAAACTACACCGCAGGAAGGTGTTCGCGGCCAGCGCACTGGCAGCGTATAATGGATATGCGTCAACCAAAAACGTAAAGACACCTGAGAAGACAAGTATAGTTCTAAAGTAGTGTGGGATGTGTTAGCAGGTCACAATCGAGAAAACAAACATTGTAGGTCTATAAATTTTAATCTCATAGGTGAAGGTTTGACAAGCTCCCCATAGAGGGAGACAAAAGAGGAAATCTAAACTCACCCAGCACCAAAGAGCACAGTCCCGATTATCGGACCAATCCAATGTACGTGTTGAAATGATGTCCAGGCGAATATGAACAAACCAATGGTTACCAAAGGCGCACCAGCAATAGCTGGAGAGAATATAGAGATTAGCAACGGGACGGGTACATAGAATCAGTATCACCGATTTAAATAGATCTCTCTACTTACCTTGGGGCAACCTCCACTCAGGTTCGAACTCTCCGACTCGACCAACCTTCTCCTCGCGTTTTCGGGTCAATCGAGCATAATTTTTCCGCCACAGGGGGTCACTCGCTATCGCGAGCATCATACCGACAAAAAGACCCATAAAGCTCAACCCAATTTCGGAAAGACTAAAGCCGTAAAGAGTGGAAAATACCAGTGCGAAGGCCCCAAAAAACAGATAAAGAATCCCTAATAGAATGGCAGAGAAAATGCAGAGATTCAAGCACATAGGCTCGAATATCAGAAGCAACATGGGTCTGTATATCGAACGTAGGACTGTTTGGGCAATGGATCGGTCCGTAATTTCGAGGGCCGCCCTCCAGCGTTCATTCCCTGTTTCCTGTCTAAGTTTAACAGCTTTACGTCGGTGCAAACTTTGCTGATATTAGTGCTTTGATTTGGCGGCATATGGTAACAGACAACCAACTTACACAGGATGGTACGTCTCAGGGACGAATAGGAAGATGGCAACCAGGGTGGTGCCGGACCATATCAGTAGCATATAAAATGCCCATCGCCTAGTGGAAATGTCAGACATTAACTATAAAAAGCCGGGTATTCCTAACCATGAAGTATGGGCACATATAAATCCACCAAGCCTATAAGAACATCGTTAGCAACTGCTTGAAACGAGATAACACAGGATACTCCCAGGAAAATACTTACAGAGGACCAAGTTCCGGTCCAAGGAATGGGCTTGCGGCATAGATCATCATTGGCGCCCCCAGCTCATGCCGAGCAAACATATCCCCAACAGTGCCTCCCGCCACGCTCAGGAACGCGCTCCCCGCAATTCCCGAGAAGAGCCTTCCGATAAGCATGGTCTGTATGTTCTGGGCGACGGCACAAGGTATGAGCCATATTAGGAAAAAGGTAAACGAGTAGAGGTATATTATTCTCCGTCCATAAAACTAAAAGCATCGTAGGTATCAGACTGCTGGTTCCCGAAAACTAATTTGTTATTCTATGCACTTACCTCAGACAAAGGACCCAGAACCAGCGGTCCAAGAGCTACCAACATAACTCAAAATTAGCAACCATCTAGGTAAGAACCGTGGAGTAAGAACCGTGCAAACGGCGGGAATACTCACCAAGTCCCAGAATAAAAAAGGAGAGACCCAAAGTAGCAACAATTCTTGAGCAATCGAATTCTCTCATTATTTGGTCGTATGTCATGGTATAGAGCGACGAGGCGCATGTGCTAAACACAGATTTCAACTCAATCAGCCTCCAAATTGCAATGAATGAAAGGTAGGAGAGCTTCATGGAAGGAACAAGGCACGTACACACAGATCGAGCCTATCGCCAACACAAACACGGCAAGCCATTTCCTTCCCACACTCATATTGCGCGGATTACCAGGATCGTCGGGCCCCTCCCATCTCACAATATATTCCATTTCTGGCCCCGAAGGGACCTCCTCAGCCTTGACTTCCTCCTCAGGCTCCTGAAGCACGTCATTGTCAACGGCATGGTGAGAGAAACCGTCGCAAATGGAGAACGCTCGATCTGAAGACTTGGTGGTTGATACCCTCTCCAGCGAGCTCAGCGATTGGGCATCCTCGCGAGTTTTGGCGGTTCGAATTGGTTCAAATTGTGGCGTCTGGTCTTCATCCGGCTCTTGGCTTTGACTGGAGCGTGATCCTTCATTGCTCCTCTCACTGCTCTGGTCCGCCCTACTCGACTGTTCTTCGGCTGATCCCGACATTGAAACGACACTCAATCAGAGTCGGGTGTTATGACAAACGAACGTCGGGGGTGTTTGCAGGAAGCAAAAGGCATGTCTTTATAGGTCGATCGAAGCTTGACGCATGGAGCTCGAACTCGGCAAACGCGGGATTTCTCTTGGATTTTTCGGTCGCGGATTGCCCGGGATTGGTCATCGAAACAGCGATTGACAATCGAATTAGTGGAGCTCGGTGCTTATTCCGTTAGTGAGCGGGGAACTTGTGCCAGTTAGCCGGAGTCAAGCTTCATGGCGCAACGAGCAAAATACCCAGCGGGCCACTGGATGGACTTGCAAGGTCGGTGACAATAACCCTGTCTCAAATACCTGGACAGCAATGATGCAACTGGAGATTTAACCATTGTCGTTTTCTGCAACCACTCCAGGTTTATTTTGGGAAGTAAGCGACATCCTTTCCGGGTTTCCCGGACTATGGATGCTTACTCATGAGCAGAACCAAACTATGATCTCATTGAACAATCCCACCATGATAATACTTGGACTTCCACGAGTTGAGCAGACAAAAGTGACAATTCTACCCTGCCGAATGTCCCAGCTCCCGGATGCCCGCTCCGCCATTTGTCAGTTCGGGCCGAAGCCGACGCATCTGGAGCAGCCACGAGGGAGTCGGGACGCCGACGGAGCCGAGAGTGCACGTGCCCCAACTTTAAATCAACGAGGACGTTCGAGAAGATGAGACTGTGTTAAACAGTGTATTATTCGTTCTATCTATTATATGGTCTATTAAGTCACCGCAGCCAAGTTGAATTAGCAAGTCCACATATTCTAACCATACGCCCCGAAACGCCAATTACGAGCTTTTCTATTTATAATCACTTTTCTTATCCAGAAGGCGGTTATGGGAGATTGGTATGCATAGTCCAACTCCCAGAGAACCTTGTCAACGAATGAAATTCCACCAAACCACAAAACTATCCATATAAATACATGAGAACCCATGATGCCAGGCAATTCTTCATCCTTGCAGTGCAAACCCCCCTTCAAAAGCAACTGTCAAATGAGCCCCAAAATATTCGACTCTTTGATTGACGCCCGCTTGCCCGTGTTTGTATTCTCAACCTAGCAACGAACAGAGATCACAGTCAGCAATCACGCTTGCCTCCCCTCGATATATACGCCAACAAGACTTTCAACCAACCTGATAGCGCGGTTCTTGTTCGGCTTCACCGGGGCTAGTGATTATATCTCTGACGGTGCCTTTGCTCTCTGGCGTCTTCGAATTTGGGCCTGAAGCAGGTGTCATGTTAGAGATATCTGATTTTACCATAAAATATGGTCAGCGGAATTTGCCGGTTCACGTACCGCCTACTGGCTTATAACGAACTGATTGTCCGACGCTATATTGGGGCATTTTTGCTTCGTGTGGTTGGGGGGAGGGCTGGGAAAAGCGAAATGTTTCAGTCGATTCTTTCAAAATTTTCAGATGTCTTTTTTTCGGAGAGATCTGAACAGATAGCCTCTATTTATACCTTCTAATATAAGGTGAGTGAGCTACGGCATCTCTGACGTAGTAAACTACGTGGACAAATAACTCTCATCTAAGTTCAGTTTCTGATTCATCGACCAGGTCTTCTCAGCCAACCAATATATCCCCATTGGGTATGAATGTTAGGAGCACCCATGGATCATTCGATTCGCCAACCCTTCTACCTGGAGACCCCGCAAACGGCTACATCCGCCCATCCCTTCCCGGCATTAAAAATCGGGCAATATGATCCTTCATCCAAAATTGTCAATTCACGACAGAATAATCGCACATTACCTCATTGTTCAATGGATTTTGGAGTTAGAAATATGCTGGTTTCTTCCGTCAACCTTCGCCAGCGCCTACCCAGCCTCCTTTTCTAGCAACTGATATTTCCCAGGAAAAGGAATCATACTGCTATTGTTGCCAAAAATAGAAAAAGAATAAGAAAAGAAAAGATACGAGCAGACAGCTAACATGAGATGCCATGATTTCCAGCGCGTCCAATCAGACATGCACTCGAAGCCAGATCAGTTGATAAGTGTCACCGCTCGAATAGGGGGAAAGGGGTGGTTAAATGGACCAACAGGCCAAAATGACGGTCAGACTAGAGGTCTGAAAGTCCCCATGTTCATTAACGTGTGTAAAAAATCACAGCTAGTCGAAATTTCCCTCGGACTGTCAAATCTCATACTCGAACAATCCGCGATAATCGGTCAATCAATCATCAAATTGACATTCTCCTCCTTTTTTTTGCCCCTTTTTTAACCCCTTTTTCACCCCATTCTTCAGCCCCCTACAATACAACGACGTATATCACACCTCACGACAAAAATCTGCCGTGAAGAAACGCCTCCGTTAATCTAGCACACAAATTGGTTCAGAACCCAGCAACCGAACATTAAGAGAAAAAAAACCTCAACAACCGACTCCCCTCTCTTATAGGGACAGGAAATATAAACTCACTTCCCAAAAAACCCCCTCATCTCACTCTCCCCACCAGGCTTCCTCATCGTGAAGCTCCGATCCTCCCCCGTCTCCGTCCTGGTCGGCGGGCGCCGGTGGCGACGAGAACTGCCCCGCCGCCTAACTCGTTCATGCGCAACCTCCTCCCTCCTCTCGCTCGCCAGGCCAGAAAATAACCCGGGATGTTGCCGGTCCCAGTGGCCGTGCTGCGAGCTATCGGCGCTGGGAGAGGCGCTGAGCGATTCTTCGAGGTTGGCGTTTGTGGGGGTGCCGCGGGTTGAGGCGGAGAGGACGGAGGCTGTTGTTGATGTTGACTCGGTGGAGTCTGTGGAGGAGGCGGAGGAGGTGGAGGAGAGGCGCATGCGGTGGGAGGCCATCTTGTTTTTGTTTTGTGGGATGCGTGGGTAGGGTACGGTAGGTAGGGCGCTGTGTGGCGAGGTGGTTGGTTTGTGTTAGCTTTTATTGCTGTAGATAGTAGTATCGATGTGGATGAATTTATATAGATGTAGATTCAAGAAAGAAAGGACAAAATATACCTTCAGCCCATCAATATAAAAATAACCACTTCGACGATGAGGTTGTTCAACGGAACTGCCACTTAAAATATTAAAAGAAGTTAAAAGATCTCTGCTCCTATTTATACCTCCCCCAAAACCCCCAGCCCTCTTTTCCCCTCCTCCATGACATGTAGTGCGAATTAACTCCAGTCTGACATCACTCTTACACAAGCAAGTTGAAACTCTTTTCTACTTTGGCCAATAATGTTGGCTCTTTGCCACCAACCCTAAACCTTGCCAGAGCTGGCCAATCCGAGTTCCATACTATGGAGCTAGAAGTAAATAAACTTCCATACTCCGTAGATTGTGATGAATTGAGTATCGGAGGGTGGTCTAGTGTTAAAACTTCCGTCTACCCTTCCGCGAGGGGGGCATAGGTAGGTTGCCTATCTGAGTTTTGAATAGGATAGGGTGGTATCTACTATAATAGAGTAAAAGTAAAACTATCTATCCAGCTTCTTACAACATATATAGATGCCTGGTCCCCTCCCTACTACTATCTAGTTCAAGAACCCTAAATTGATGAGATTAAGAAGAAGGCGGGAGGTAATTTTAGAGTCCGATTGAACAAAAAAAAAAGGATATTATAAAATATGCCACTCGGCCAGTAGCTTCTGGGTCATGTATGTATATATACTAGCCTAACATTTGATATATATCCCGGTTAGTTTAGGTGTCCCTAGGTATATATGCATTGGGGAATAATGGATATGGGGGAAGATATAACATGCGTGTATGTCAATTTGATTAGATTCGATCTCCTTAATAAGAAAGACTTTTTTTTTTCAAGTCGTCGAGAAATATACATTTGATCATTAACTGGCTATGATACATGTCCAAGATAAAAGCGCCAACCACTAAATCGGAATAGGAGAGAGAAAAAGGGGCAAGGGACACAACATCACAACCTAGTAAAATAAGGGGTAAAACAACCACCTGCCTGTCCCCAGAAAGACGAAAATTCCCCTCAAATCAAAATTGGCTAACTATCACACAATCCCTAATAATCAAACCCACTCACTCCTACAAACACCACAGACAGATGATCTAGAGGCTAGGGGGGCCCGGTGGCGGGTTCACACGCACACAAAACCCAGTTTTACCCCATCCCAGATCCAGCCCCTTACTTTACTTCCTTCCCCCGCCTCGACGCGGCTCTCGCCGGAATCGTTATCCGATTAACCGTCATATCATACGGGACAGAAAGTTCCTTCCTTGGCGAGCCAGTGTCCAACTCAACGACGACGTCACGCCTCAGAAGATGGCCGTTTTGTCTGGGATGGGGATTGGAATTGGAATTGGGAAGGGAGGGCCTGCGATCATTATCATTATTATTATTACCGATATCGTGTTCCTGGCTGTTGTTTGTCGTGGTGGTGGTAGTGGTAATGGCCTCGCTGTTTCTGATGTTAGTAGTAGTAGATTTGCTGGTGCTCCTGACCACACCGCCGTTGGTGTTGATGGTGCTGTGTATACTCCTGGCGCTGTAGTTGCTTACGCTGCTGGGCTTTCGCCTTAGGCTGTTTTTGAGGTGAGTGGTATCGTTGTCGATGATACCTTTGGGGCCGTCTTCGTCGTTACCCCTGGCGGTGGTATTATCGCCGTTACTTGTGTTAATTTTCGTGCTGTTGTTATAATTCACGTCGTCCGTGTAAACTATGCCGCTGCTGCTTCTGTTCTTAAGGATAGAATTTTTTCCGTTTCTCCTGCTAGTCTCGGTGGTGATGGTGGTAGTGACGGTAGGGGGTTCGAATTTCCTGGCTTCGCCATCCGTCCAGGGATTACTTCTGATACTCGAGATGCTTCCGCCGGTGCCGACGCCCTGTCTGCCATCGAAAGTAGCGATTTTCTTGAAACCGGCATCGCGTCTTGCGGTGGTGTTTGCATTCGCGGTTGCATCGTTTGCCCTGTTCTCGCGAAGAGTGGTATTGCTATTCTTGTTCTTGAGGATGCCGTTGGTAGTATTGATCGCTTTCCTTTTAATCTTTGGATCAGCGACGGCTCTCGTGCTTCTTCTGCTCCTATAGTCCCGGATATCTTCGCCATAATCACTCTTGTAATCGACACTTTTGTCCGTTTTGCCGCTGGCGCCGCTCCTACTCCTACTCCTGCTATCGCCGTCGAAACCGTATCCGCCCACTATTTCCCTTCCCCTTTCCATCTCCCTCCGTCTCCTCCTTTGCCTCTCAATATCTCTTTCAAGTTCCCGAGCCCGTTGCCTCCTCTTCTCTGTTTCTCTCGCCCTCTCCTTCTCGATCTCTCTCATCCTCTGTCTCCTCGTCTCCCGCTCCCGGGCCCTCTCCTTATCACGTCGCATCTCGTTCTGGATGTCACTGTCGCTGTATGTACTGCTCAAATCCGGACTTAGGAACCTGACTTTATTAACGCTGGTATTGCTACCCTCGATCTTCAAGTTCTTTTCGGCATCCATGCCTCGTTTTGCTCCGTTTCTGCTCCTGCTCCTACTCCGGCTGTTATTCCGACTAGTATGACCAGTTCGACTCTTTCCGCGATGGCCCTTGGCTTCCCTCTTCCTTTTCTGCGCAATGGCACTGCCATTCTCACTGCTGTTTCTTTCCTCATTGTCGCTTTCATTGCCGCTTTCGCTATCACTTGAACTTTTGCTTTTACTTGCATTTGGGCTATGCTTGCCCTTCATAGTGCTTTTGCGAAGACGGATGGTGAAAGTTGCGCGGCAAGTGTAAACAAACAGAGATAGATGCAAGAGCCTATAATGACAAAAAATAATGTTAGCTAAAATCCATACCCCTACTTCCCCACCCCTTTTGCCCTTCCGTTGACCCAGCAATCAGTTCAATATCGCATAAGACATACCAAGTAGCGCCAGCAAACCCCAACCCAGCCAACTCCATAGATCCCACCCGATACAACTCCGGAAAACATTCACGCGCAAAGACGTTCTCTTCAGTACACGTAATCGAATTTCCAGCTGATTTAACAGTAGGTCTCCAGAGCCGAAACGCCCCGCCCGATATCACCAAGGCCATAGCGGGGATTAAAAAGGCGCAGACTAGGAAGTCAGCTGTTAACTTGAAGGTGGGATGGGCTAATTTGCCGCGAGTCAGCGTGTAGATAGAGCTGATGGTGTTGAAGAAGACAGATAGGAGGAGCTGTATGAAAAATAGAACATGTCAGTGTCCGGGCAGTTAATGTGGATTTCGAGTAGTTATTCGAATGAATCATACTGGGGCAATCGGCAATCCATCCTGCCACGCCCCCGGCGCGGGCGTGGGCGTATTCATATGCACGAAATTCCTCTTCCACGGCTCAATGACGGCCGCAAATAGTGATAGCGCAATCAGGGAGAAATGCGACGTGACCAGACGCACGATTAGCTCCGCCGACCAGCGAGG
The DNA here is from genome assembly GCA_032988985.1 of Emmonsiellopsis sp. PD_5. Classification (NCBI taxonomy): domain Eukaryota; kingdom Fungi; phylum Ascomycota; class Eurotiomycetes; order Onygenales; family Ajellomycetaceae; genus Emmonsiellopsis; species Emmonsiellopsis sp. PD_5. Next base: position 188,623 of record JANTQI010000048.1, read on the forward strand.
ATCCAGATCTTGCAGACGATGTCGAGACGCTGGGCTTATAAGCATCATTGCTTGCTGCCCAGAGTCTCTTGTGTGGGTGTGGTGGTCCCCTCCCGCCCTCCGAACCAAGCCCGTCCGTCTTTATAGCGACTAGGAGGAGGAATGTTCCTGATTGGTTCTCTGCATCTCGAAGCGGCCAGCGCTCGGATTCTGGGGTAGTCGGGTTGGGTGGGGACAGACAGGGCGGGAGGAAGGGCATAGAATAACAAGATGGATGTTGGAGCTGGGTAGTCTAGTTGCGGGCAGCAAATAACGGAAGAAGATGGTGATGGGTGCCCGGATTAGAAAAGAATGAAAAAGCAAACACAGGAATGTCGAGAAAGGAGGTATCATTCCCTTCCTTTCCATGAACCCGTCCAAGCCCAATCCATCCCGGTGTCCCCACGGGCCGATCTGAAAAGGAGAAAAGGAAGGAAAAGGATAAAGTCAAGCTACCGGAAGTACTGCAACCTGCTCCCCGGGATCTTAGCCTGTAGGGGGTGTAAAGACCAAGCTCCCGTTGATCATCGCGGCGGGCTGTCATAGCTGGAACCCCAGAGCGTATAGTAAAACACGATAGGCACTGGATCGCATTAAAAAAGAGTACCAGTACGGAGTACAGGCCGGCAGTCTCGAGAGAGGCTGCACATAACATGGCACCGGAGTCTGGTGCGGTGTTCAGCCCGGAGCCCAGCTAGGTCAGACAAGCAACTTTATGCATCGTCCAGACTGACAGGTGAGAGCTTGCAGTCCAGGACCATGATGCAGAAAGGATCAGGGATGCTGAGGGAGCTAGGGAGCAAGCTAGTTCGGTTGCAACATGGCTGGGACAATCTTGAAACAACGCTCGGCAGAAGGAAATCCCAGAGGAAGACAGCGCATAAAGATCAGTAACGACGAAAAGAAAGAAAGGCCGGATTAAGAAGAGTTTTTGGCTGGACTAGACTAACGACTACAACTAAATAATAATGAAGAGGAAGCGCGCTGGAGTATCTCGCGCGGAGAAGAACAAGTTCTGATTTCTACCCCGGCGCTGGGAGAAACAGCTCGTTCCAGAGGAAAAATTCCAGCCAATATATAACATCCAAATAAAGCGCCTTTTCCGTGTCCAACGCGAAATGTACCACAAAAGCTGCACCCTGGAAAAACAACCCCAGCTATCCGCATTGAAAAGAACAGGACAAAAATCATACACAACAAAAACTGTACAGCAGCTGACAGGGTTCAGCGCGTCGGCTTCAAAGATCAGTCCAACAGCCATTGCTTCCCAATGAGCAATTACCACACACAAAAACTGCCGTCAATGGCTAGATAGTTGTAGTCATAAGCCATGTTGACCAGGCCAACCCTACCCAAAAGCAAGGTCTGTAGCAAGGCGAGTATACAGGAGTCTCAAAGAAGTCAAAACAGATGGCCAAAAAAACACACAACTCCAAAACAAGATACCCGCCCAAAAAACCAAATGGATAAATGCAAAAGGCGAGGAATCATGCGGCGATCTCAGGTCCTTGTGTAGCGATTTCACCGCCTGCTTCGGTTTCTGCCCAAGATCCCCAGAGACCTTGCTTGGCACGGATCTTTAGGCGACCACCGATGGTGTTGCTGCTCTGGTCAACCTTGACGGCATCTTTGGTTGCCAGCACAAGGACCTCGAAGAACATCTTGGTTGCGTCGCTCTTGCTCGTGGTTTGCTCGGGTAGTAGATCCTGGAAGATCACAGCGCCCTTTTTGGACTGGGTCGCACCCTCAGACGGTTCGCCGCCAAACCGATCTCGAAGAATGTGGACGGCATGCTGTGTTCCTACAGAGATGGGGCCGCTCTCTGCTGGGTGGACAGCGCTGCTAGAATCATCAAAGCCGTCCATATGAAGACCACCTTCGTCATCGGTCATGTCGTGATGGCGTTCGTGGTCCTCTTCCTCGCCAGCAAGTTGTATTTCGGACTGGTGGTTCAAGGTAGAGTCACCACCAAGCCCGACACCTTCATCTTGGTGTAGGAATTCCTCCTCTTCACCGATCTCAAGACCGGGTACCTTGTCGGCTTCATCAACGTCCATGTCGGCAATTGCGCTGTCACGCTTTCGTTTAAGCTCGCCAGATCTCCTCACAGCATCAATTGAGAGCATATCGCGGAGTTCTGGCGCCCAGCTCTGATTGCTGCCCATGACACTTGAAACAAAATCTCCGTTCTTTTGCATGTTCATCAGGGTCAAAAGAAGAGGGTCACGCGGCAACATCGACGCAGGTTTTAAGATACCGTCATGGTCGGCTTGTTGCTCTTTGATCTGGTGAGTGGAGAGCATGGTCTCGGCATCTGGCTGGATAATCTTTCTCCGTTTGGCTCTTTGCGTTTGGCGGACGGTTTCGTTCATGAAGGTATCATCCATATCTCGGACAACACTGGACCGTACAGATGATAGAGGGGAATGGGAGTCTCTGAGGAATTCGCTGGGCTCTTCCACGGGAACGATAGTGGTGTCTTCATCGATTGGGACGCCTAGCTCTTCCTCAACACCGCCCATTTGCACATCTTCGTCCTGCTGCAAGAAGCCGTCCACATTGTCGTGAACGTCTCCGGCAATGCTGCTCTTAGGGAATTGAATGCCGGCGTCGCCATGATCGAGGTCAATTGAGTCGTCGAATGTCCTATGGTCATCACTGAAAAGATCCTCGCCAACAGGTCGAGGAGCGGGCGCGTCTCGCCCAACTTCGATACTCATGTCGTGGCCAAGGGGCATATCGTCTTCACCTAGATCGAGAACAAGTCCGGTATCGTCTTCGAGGTGTGGCCTTTCCACGGGGGTGGCGAATCTTTGGGTGGTATTGGTGTCTGGAAGAAGCTGGCTGGACCAACCAAGAGACGAGGCTGGCCGCTTGCCTTCAGTCTCTAATTGCAAGGGCTGAGAGAACAGAACAGAGGTATCCAAGTTCATGAACAGGTCAGACTCTGTGAGCACGTCTGGTAGAGTAATTCCACCGGCAGGGAGGGTGACAGAGCTTGGGAGATCATTGTTGTTTGTCAATCGAAACGCCTGTCACAGTTATTAGTAAAGCAAGTCCGGTTCTCGGAATGTTGACAGACATATACGTACCATTTTGATCTTCATTAAAGCTTCATTGCAATCATCAAGGAGATATCTAGTTTTCCGACTGTAGATGCGAACAACACCCAAAAGCAGCTGGCCGCTCAATCGCAGGGCCATTGGTGCTTGGCCTTGATCAACAATTGCGCTGACACTGCTTTCGATATCCGACTGCAGAATGTGGGATTTGGACAGTTTGCGCTCGAGGTTGGCGGAGAGCCAGACTCGAGCCAGCGGCCCGGTCTTCGACAACAGCGTCTCCGAGTAAAACATGGTGAAATGATATCAAGATAGGTGTACTGTAGGATATACTATGCAGCGGGAAGGGATGTCAACAATGGTTGCGACCAGGACGTCGACTCGCAGTCATCGACGCGCTGGTGCAAGGTTCGTGGTCAACAAATTGCGAACTCGCGTAGCGGGGATGGCCGGGGCAACGGGGTCCAAGGTCACGACACCAGAGACAGCAGACAGCGGATAGCAGGAATGCCAGATACCAGAAGATCGCGACGACAGCGGGCGGGAGATGGGGTTGACGACGACGGCGAGCAGAGAGGGGTTGATGTTGATGTTGGATTGATGTTGGGATGTTGTGAGGCGCGTTGTGCCAAAAAGGAAAGCCGGTGGCTGGCAGTCACGTGGACGATTAACTAGCTGCACGTGACTGCTGCCTTGGCGCGTTCAGTTCACTACCGTTCGTTACTAGCTTTAAGGGTGAATTAAAGATGCAGTGACAACGAGTCAACGAACATTATTATTTTTATTATTATTGGGCCAATGCTGGTGCTGAGTAGTGGATATTGTTTGTAAAGACAGCGTGGAATAATATTTTCCGTCCGTTTTGTTAAGGGCTGTTGACATAGTTAAAGGTGACGTGCTGTAATATAGTACAGTTAAATGTATAATTATTGGATCACCTAAAGATATATCAGATCCCATATATAGGAAGGTATCCATCCCATTCTAATAATATCAACTCCCTGTTGACTGTTCATCTATATGCATCTTAACATCCGAGTCCGCATAGATCGAAATATTAACTTCTCCCCTAGGCCCAGAACAGACTAGCGCCACCTGCGTCCAGCCTGTCCCTTGAGCCTCATCCATCCAGATATTCCAACATTTGACATTTGATATTTCTGACAGCGGCAGACCGCAACCTCCCAACCTCGCATTCTTTTGCTTCTGCATTCCCCGTCCAAGCCCTGCAGCTTGCATTGGCCAACTATTGTGTATGCCGGCATTGATCCCCGATCCACGCATCCAATCCCCTCGCCAACCTTCTTTGTTCCCTCGCTGCGGCCAGCTATTACTTATCCCAGCAACCTCCTCCCACCTCCCGCCCTCTAATATATGCCTCCGTCGAGACCCTCGTAACCCGGCTTTGGCCAGCCCCGTTTCTCTCTCGGGATGCAAGACCGACGGGCCGATCCCCCCACGTCCTGAGATATGTCAGGCCTTCCCGCCCCGTCGCTCCCTCTCTACAATCCCGCCGACTCCGGTCGATCCTCTCCTCCTCCCCGTCGCATGAGCACCACCGTATCCTCCACCACCACATCGACATACTCCAAACTCACGCCGCAAGAGGTCGCCGATCGGCTAGCAACACATTTGGTACAGGGCCTCTCTCCAGCCGATGCAGATGCGCGGTTGCTGAGGGACGGCCCCAATGAATTACCTCATGATGACCCCGAGCCTCTCTGGCTACGATTTTTAAAGCAATTCAAGGAGCCGCTGATATTGCTCCTTCTGGCGTCTGCGGGAATATCGTTTTTTATGGGCAATTACGACGATGCAGTTAGTATTACGCTTGCCGTTACCATTGTCGTGAGTGTCGGTTTCGTTCAGGAATACAGGTCGGAGCAGTCGCTGGAGGCGCTGAGTAAATTGGTACCGCATTATGCCCATTTGATTCGCAATGTGCCCTCCTCAGGCTCTACGGGGTTTACAACGCCGCGAACTGCAAGTAGCGTGGATGATGTGGAGTTGCAGGTGTTGACAAACGGGCCCCATCCAGTGTCATCGGCCGCGAAGGCATCTACGACGGTTCAAGCAGGCCAATTAGTACCCGGAGATCTGGTCCTGTTTTCCACTGGCGACCGGATCCCTGCAGATATTCGAATCACGAGCTCGACAGACCTTTCCATTGACGAGTCGAACCTAACAGGAGAAAACGAACCGGTTATGAAATTCTCGGAGTCGCTGGGAAATTCCAAAAACGGCCTTCAACCACCAAAAGAAAATGCATCTACATATGTACCCACGCCGCCCCGGTCCCCTTTCTACGACTCTCCCGCTGCTGGAACGGTTGGGACCGACCTTCGACTAAATGAGCAACACAACATTGCTTTCATGGGGACACTGGTGCGATCTGGTTATGGTCAAGGGATCGTGATTGCTACTGGCCCTAACACGGAATTTGGTAGCATTTCTGCCTCTCTGCAAGAAATTGAGAGCCCCCGGACACCACTTCAATTGTCTATGGACCGGCTAGGACAGGAGCTAAGCTACATGTCATTTGCCGTCATTGGATTGATTGTTCTCGTTGGTCTTTTACAGGGTAGAAACCTCCTGGATATGTTCACCATCGGAGTCTCCTTAGCTGTTGCCGCCATTCCCGAGGGGCTCCCGATTATTGTCACTGTCACTCTCGCGCTAGGGGTGCTTCGGATGGCCAATAGAGGTGCAATCGTCCGACGTCTGCCCAGCGTAGAAACGTTAGGTTCAGTCAACGTCGTCTGCAGCGACAAAACTGGCACGTTAACGCTCAATCACATGACGGTCACTAAGATGTGGCATTTCGACGCTGATTCCCCCTTCGATATCAAAAGGGACAGCGGCTTAATAAGCCCAAGCGCTGCTGCGCGAACCATCATCCGCGTCGGCAACATTGCGAATAATGCGCGTTTGTCGCGCGCGCACGCCAACTCCCCAGCCACAGCAGCCTCCGCGGCTATACTATCGTCGACCGTTGATCAGTCGTCCGGGGCAGTTAAAAGCCGATGGGTAGGCCAACCAACCGACGTTGCCATTCTAGATTTGTTGGATACATTCGGCGAAGACGATGTGCGGGATCGAATCAGCGCACGCATTGCGGAGACGCCATTCAGCTCCGAGCGAAAGTGGATGGGCGTGGTCATTGGGAGCAGTACCCCGATAGATAATGGTTTTGGTCAAAGCGGTTCTGAAGTTGCATACATTAAAGGATCCATAGAGGAAGTTCTCAAGCGATGTGATACATATCTAACAAAGGATGGCCGAGAAGTGATTTTAGACGAGACTAGACGGCAGGCGGCGAAACAGGCGGCAGAGTCGATGGCTGAGGAAGGGCTGCGGGTTCTTGGTTTCGCAAGTGGACCTGTCAAGGACGTTCCAAAGGGTGCTCGTCCGCTGGGCAGCCGGGGCTCGACGCCTCACCTGGCAGAAAAAGCGGCACACAGTCGGTTTGACCAGACGAAAGACAACGAACTCTATACAGGGCTTGTATTTTCGGGTCTTGTGGGTATGAACGATCCGCCTCGAAAAGATGTCCATAAATCCATCCGCAGACTCATGGCCGGAGGAGTCAAGGTCATCATGATCACGGGAGACGCAGAGACGACAGCGGTCGCCATCGCGAAGAAGCTCGGAATGCCCATCAATAGATCCCCAGCGGCCAGAGAGGTACTCAGGGGCGAAGACATTGAGCACATGAGTACCGCAGAACTCGCCCAGACGATCTCAGGCACCTCCATCTTCGCCCGGACGAGTCCCGATCACAAGATGAAAATTGTGCGGGCTCTCCAATCCCGCGGCGACGTGGTCGCAATGACTGGTGATGGCGTCAACGATGCTCCAGCTTTGAAAAAGGCAGACATTGGAATATCAATGGGCCGATTAGGAACAGATGTCGCCAAGGAGGCGGCGGATATGATTCTGACCGATGACGATTTCTCCACGATTCTCCGCGCAATCGAGCAGGGCAAGGGCATCTTCTACAACATCCAAAACTTCATCACCTTCCAGCTCAGCACCAGCGTTGCGGCATTGAGTCTCGTGCTCCTAAGCACAACACTAGGCTTCAAAAACCCCCTCAACGCCATGCAGATATTATGGATTAGTACGTCCCCTCGTCTCCCCCGTTAACCAAAAAAACGCGACTAACAAAGCCCCCAGACATCCTCATGGACGGCCCCCCCGCCCAATCCCTAGGCGTCGAACCCGTCGACCCGAGCATAATGTCCCGCCCACCCCGCCCCAAACACGCGCGCGTGCTCACAAAGCCCCTCCTCCGCCGCGTCCTCACCTCCTCCCTATTAATCATGCTCGGCACACTAGCAATCTACATCCACGAAATGTCCGACCACACGGACGAAGTATCCGGCGCCGTCTCCCGCGTCGTCACCCGCCGCGACACCACCATGACCTTCACCTGCTTCGTTTTATTCGACATGTTCAACGCGCTGACGTGCCGGTCCGAGGCCAAATCGATACTGCGCGGGGAGCTGAAGTTGTTTGGGAACCGGATGTTTAACTATGCGGTTCTGGGCAGTCTGGTGGGGCAGGCGTGTGTTATTTATTTGCCCGTGTTGCAGGGGGTTTTCCAGACGGAGGCGGTCGGGTTGTGGGATTTGTGTGTGCTGGTGGCGATTTCGAGTTCGGTGTTTTGGGTGGATGAGGGGAGGAAGTTTTTGGCGTGGCGGCGGAGGAATGGGGGTGTGGTTGGGGTTGGTGGGGTTGGGAGCGGGGGGATTCTGGGGAGGGCGAGTGGGTATAGTGTTAATGTGTGATGTGGCTTTCTTTTTGTTTTGGATTTATGTTTTACGTGCATGGGGGGTGTTGTTGATGGTGGACTTGAGTGATGTATAACAGGATGAGGTTGACGATGACGGATGACCTTGATTGATGTTTTCCCCCTTTTTATATTTCCTCCCCATCTCCTTTCTTACTATGCTATACTATTCTATACTATGTTATACAATCATAGCCTGCCTGTTTTTGTCGATTTTCTTTTCTGAAAGACTTGCTCTGTATATAAATAGTCCGCAAACATCAGAATCATCATCTTCTCCCACAGTCTAAATCCACCAACAATAAATATAAGACTCCCTTACTCTCATCACAATTATTCTCCTGTCACCAACTCATAGGGCTGACCCCTAATCGTCCCATTACGTAATCCAACCCCTTCTCTCCGCCATCGCCCAATCGGGAACTTTCTTGCTGTCAAATTCGAATAAAACTATTCTTTTTTTCCTTCTCTTTGAAACTCGCGGCGCTAGCAATAAAGTTGTTCTTTTTTCTTTTCCTTTTTCTCCTTTCACGATCTATTATTAACTATGACTTACCCCCGTCCATGCCTTATATATCTACCTACATAACGACCTACTGACGCAACCCACCCACAGTCGCTGCGCTGCGCTAAATGGATCAAGTCATGTCAGAGCAAATTCACCTAACTATTCACATAGTTAAAGACACCTTTACTTTTCCATTTCCATTTCCATTCCCATTTACCATCTCAATGCCTTTGCTCCCGGGCTTCTTACCATACCATACCCAACATCAGCTATCCATCAGCCAGGTCTTAACCTGAGTTCAATCACTGTGCCAGCCTTGCAGGTGCTGGACTTTTCCTTATGGCTTTCCTTATTACATGGGAGATTTGTTAAAAGACTAGTCCAGTCCAGTCCTGTCACTGACACTAACCAGCTTCCTTGAAGATAAGAGCTCATGTTCCCACCCTTATGTATCAGGGGGGGTTGGTTGGTTGGTGTCTGCCTCCCACGGGCATTCTGTTGTCCCCTTGATCTGATCAAGCTGAAATGAATCTGCCCCTGGCTTTTCGCTCATGGAAGCAAGTTAACCAACTAGTTATCTAACTAGCCTCTAGCATACTAGTAGCAAATGAACAAGGAACCCTTGGAAGCCAGAGCAAGTCAGTGCATGGAATAGCATGGGTATACATTTATATATGTATATGTGTATGGGAACTAAGTATATATGTATGTATGTCTAAACTCCTCCCATCTGCACCAGCGCAGCTAACAGGCAAACAATATATGTGGACGAAAGACCAAAAGGAAACAAGAAAAAACAACCGCTGAAAATTAAAACTCCCAGAGATATATAGAGCATGCCTGCCTGCCTGCCAGCCTGCACAGCAACCAACAACCAACCAACAACCAAAAAGAAAAAAAGAAAGAAAGAAAGAAAGAAAACACCAGTGGTATATACGTTGTTGCTCAACTCGCCAAACCGATTAGACCAAAGAAACAAAGAAACAGAAACAGAACAACAAGAAGAACAAGAAAAAAAAAAGACCAGCTTAATCTATCTTGTCATCATCCACCGACACCGCCGCCTTCGGCTCCGCAGGCGTGGCTGGCTCCACATCCCGCTTCTCATCGCTCGCCTCAGACTGCGACGGCGTATCTCTCACCACCATCCGCCCATTGGTCGGCACCGGCACCGTCGCCATATCGCTATGCTCGCCAATCCCATACAGATGTGCGCGCGGCGTTTCGTGACCCTCCTCATTCTGCACGTGCTTCTGCGGCGTCCACGCGAGATAGTCGCGGCGCACCTCGACATAGTCGTACGCGAACTCGCCCAGCTGGTCGTCGTCCATGCCCAGCAGCTCGGCCTCCTCGGAGGCGCGCAGGTTGAGGCCTGGGATGACGTTGATGGCGTACGCGATGATGGCGGAGACGACGAAGGCGTACGCGCTCGATGCGACGATGGCGGCGATTTGGATGTAGAGTTGTTTGTAGTTGTGGATGAGCCAGCCGCCCATGCCGGAGCCGACGTTGACGCCGTCGAGGCCGACGATGGCGTCCGATGCGAAGAGGGCGTTGAAGATTAGCCCGACCATGCCGGCTACGCCGTGCTCGGCGAAGATATCCATTGAGTCGTCGATGCGGATCCAGTATTTGACTAGGATTGGTTAGTAGGGGTTGACTATACGTTGGAATGGGAGGCAGAACTCACTCTTGGTGCTGTAATTGGCCACGACGCCGGTGACGATTCCGAGGATAACACTGGCCCAGGGAGTGATGAAGCCGGACGCGGGAGTGGCAGCAACCAGACCGGAGATGGTGCCTGAACACCAACCAACCATGGACCACTTGCGCGCCAGCCGCCAATCGAGGAGCACCCAAGTGATGGCGGCAAAACTGGCAGTCAAATTGGTATTCCAGCAGGCCATGACGGCGCGGAGGTTGGCGCCAAAGGCCGAGCCACCGTTGAATCCCAGCCAGCCAAACCAGAGAAACACGGTACCAAGCAGGATGAGCGAAACGTTATGCGGGCGGAAGTTGAGCATCATGCGCTCCTGGCGACGGCCGAGGACCATGGAGTAGGCGAGGGCGGACATGCCGGAGCCGATTTCGACGGGGACGCCTCCGGCGTAGTCGAGGACGCCGTAGCTGAAGGCCCAGCCATTGATATTCCAGACCCAGCAGGCCAGGGGGCAGTAGACGAGGGTGGCCCAGAAGAAGGTGAAGACCATGGCGGGGAGCAGCCGGCCGCGTTCAGCGACGGCGCCCATGATGATGGCGGCGGTGACGGCGCAGAATTGCATCTAATAAACAGTTTAGACAGGTCCCCCAGATATGACTCTTTGCAAAATAATTACCTGATAAAAAGCATAGAGCAGGCCCGGGACCAGCGGCGAGCCCGGACTCGGGTCAGCCAGGGTCTTCATCAGACCAAAGTTCCTCAGATTGCCGATGAACCCATTGGTGGCGGTGGGCGAGAAGGCGAGCGAGTAGCCCCAGAAATACCACTGGAAGCACACGACGGACATGGAGCCCATGCAGGCCCAAATCATGCTGAGGGCGGACTTGCGGCGGGCGAGGCCGGAGTAGAGAAACCCCAGGCCGGGCACCATGACCATGACCATGGCGGAGGCCACGATGATGTAGGCCTGGTCGCCGGCCTGGAACCATTTGTTGAGGTTTTCGACGCGCGAGTCGCCGCCCAGGTCGGTGTTGGTGGCCAGGTCGAAGTTGGCAGGGGCGCCGGTCCAGTTGTAGGAGGCATAGTCGGGGGCGTAGGGGGCGGAGGCCGCCATGCCGTGTGGTTGGATGGGTTCAGGGGTATCCGGGGGAGAGGAAAAGGGGAGAAACGAAGGATAGAAAAGAAAAAGAGAGAAGATGAAGCTGGGGAAAAGAAGTCGGGAGAAGGAATCAAATGGTTAATATTCAGTTCAGTTCTCGCAGGTTTACCGTACCATACATACACATCCACACGGGGGGGGAGGCGGGAAAAAGTTAATCGAGAAAGTCAATCAGAACCACAAGAAAGGAAAAAGAAAAGAAAAGAAAGCATAGATTAGATGCTAATGGAATGCTAATGGAAATGCTGAAGGCGAGTCAGCATCATTATTATTTAATTGTTCTTATTTCCTGCCATAGTATAGGGCTGTATCGTGGAGAGATAAGTAAAGTAAGTCATGGATATTATTTATTTTACCCGCGCCAAGGACTCACTGACAGCTACAGTTCAGACTCAGGTCAGACAGTTCAGACATGTTCAAACAGCAAACAGAGCTGGGTCTTATATATCCATCCCTCAGCCCTATCACTCTATCAACATCCATCTCCTACATATCTCCATCTACATATATATGATATCTATACCTACATTATCTCTCTCCATCTTATCACCTCATCAGTGTCTGTCTGTCTGTATTGTCCGTATACCCATACCCATACACACCCATAGATCATATTACATACATACACCCATAGATTCGCCGGAGAAAGAAGCTGAAAGATATCCGTATCAAAAATACCCAGGAGCTGTCTTATCTCTGCGCGCTGATTGGCCGATAAGCTACGGGATGTTGAAAAGTCTGTTGGAGATAGATAGGGTGGTTCCGGGGAAGGTTCAGGTTTTTAATTTTTTCAAGGTTTGACTTTGACGATAAGATCTGACAGATTAAAATATAACCCGCCATCTGAGATCTATTTACAATTAAATATCTACCAGCTAACTACCCCGATGTCAAAAGAAAGCAAAATAGAATAAAAAAAGAAAAGAAGAAGAAACGAAAACAAATTCCATCCCCCACACGCCACGCCACGCTGTAAAATCACTGCACAGCCCTACTAGTTTCCCGATTCGGCCAGTTTTAGTTCCCGCCCTGGATTGACGTCGAGATAAGCTCGCAGTTTCCCATTGGCCGCTGGCTATCTGCCGCTAAGCTGTGTTGGGGGCTGTCTTGGCTCTCGGGAAGGTTCGGAGAGGGAGTTAATTCGGGTTGGTTCGGGGTAGACACTGAGTAATCAAGGATGTTGGTATAGCGTGTATATAGATATGATATAGGGTATTTTATATGAACCCAAGAATAGAGAGATATCCCCCCGTATCGAGTATTATACGACCATCCCCCTCGCCCGCGCCCGCTCCTCCCCACTCAACCGCCCCGCCACCTCCTCCATCCCCCCCCGAACCACCTCCTCCCACTCCTCCTCCTCCATCCCCATCACCGTCACGATCTGCACGCACCGCCCAAACGCCTCGCGGTGCCGATACCGTCCCCCCTCCCCCCCATTCATCACTTCCACATCCACCGCCGCCCCCACCACCCCCATCACATCCCGCTCCAGCCGCGTCGCCCCCAGCTCGTTCACCCGCCCGTGATACGACCAGATCCGCTTCTCCAGCAGCCGCCCCACCGCCCCCACCGTCACCCCCAGCAGTCGCTCGAACCCGCGTCCTGTCAGAATCCGCCCCATCGGCTGCAGCAGGTCTGCCCACGCTACTGCGAACCGGTGCCGCACTAGGCTGCCCTCGCCGCTGCCCTCGTCCGGCCCCTCGCCGTCCGCGTGGTCCACCGCTGCCCCCGTGCCTCCGCTGTCGCGTGGTTGGTAGTCTGTGTCGCGGAATGCATCTGTCAGGATCGGCCGGAGACGCGGCTTGATGACGTTGTTGAAGACCACCTGGATGCCGTCCGAGACGAGGTCGGCCGCTTTGGATTCAAACGACGACGAGAATGAGGCGAGTAGCTGCGCTACCTTTTCTGCTTCGTTGGAGAGCGGGAAGAGGGCGGCGAGCGGGGATTCGTTCTCCGCCCCCGCCGCGGTGGGATCCTCCGGACGCATGTCCGCGGGGCTGGGCGGTTCGGCGTGGCTTTTCACAATGCGCTGGATATAGTCGATTGCCACGTCGAGGTTGTTGATGAGAACTAGGAAGGCGATGGTGGTGGCTTCGGGCGGCGATCCGCCGGGGACCGCCTTGGGGTAGCTCTCGTCGCGCATCTTGCGTTGGATCATCCCGATGAAGTCGGAGCCGAGCACTCGGGCGAGGGTTGGCACCACGCTGGCCACTACCGAGTGTTGCGCGGTGCGGAGAGATTGCTGGAGGACTTTGTTGACGATGTACATGATATCGTCCACAGCGGAGGTGATATGTGGCGGGTTTGCGCGGAGGGGTTGGTGCCGGTTTAGCGTTAGGTCTGGGGAAGCGCCTTCGTCGAGTTGGAAGGCCTTTTCTACGGAGCGGCGGAGGAAGAAGGTTGTCATGGAGTTGAAGGGGCCGATTAATCGGTCGCCAACTTTTTGTGCCAGCGTGGATTTCACTACAAAGTCAGGGGGCGTATACTCCTCATTCTCGGCCTGTAGTCTGTTAGCTAGCTACCCAACAGTAAGATCGTAGACGTAAATCCCTACCTTGCATTTATCAGCCAGGAAGCGTGAATATAGAGACCACCTCCCCAGCATGACCGCCATCTCACTTAGCAGCCCATCAATCTCCTTCATGTCCACCCCCTCATCCTCACTCGTCCGCTGTGACGCATCCCGATTGGCTGGGGAATTGGCTCGCGGGGTTCCCATGTTCCGCGCAGGGGGTAGGAAACTCTGCACCAAGAACGTAAAAGCGTACGATTTAATATCCGTCAACTTGCGATCGACATGTCGGTCATCGCTCCAGGACTCCAAAATAATTCCCCCCTGAACATCCGCTTCCACCTGCAACCTCTCCACCACCCTCGTCATCTTCCCCGCCCCATAATGCCGCTCAACCAGCGTCCCATGCCCATCCACAATCTGCGCAATATGCTCAAACAACTTGGTCAACGCATTCGCATAAAAAAACCCCTCCTTCCTCTGCTCCCCACCAGCCCCCACCGCCAAATTCGCCCTCGCCCGCCCCGCCACCCCCTGACACACATACCGTCCATAAACATCCAACCCCACCGCCGACCGCCCAATAAGCGGAAACAGCTTAAAAAACCTCGTAATCTTCGCATCATCATTCTCCCTAACCGCCTTCTCAAACTCGCGCAGAAACAACCCACACAACGACTCCGCCGCATTCTCCAACGTCACACCCGGCGGGTCCGGAACCTCAGCCGTCGGCACAATCTCCGCCGCAAAGGCGCCATGCAGCACGTCGTCCGGGATCTTCGAGGCCCGGTTCATATAGCTGGCCGCCATCTCCCAGTCCTGCGACGCCCCCATCGACCCGGCCACCCCGAGCACGCACGCCTTGAGCTCGACAACCTGCTCCACAACCTCCAGCGTGGCCTTGACGCGCGACTGCTCGAGATCGAGCCGCCGGACGGCGCTGGAGATGCGGTGGGCTGTGCGCGCGGCGTCGGCGAGCATGCCGTTGCTGATGGTGCGTGTGGTGCTGGCTTGGGCACCGAGGTGGGCGCGGAGTAGGTCCAGCCGGCCCAGCTCGCGGGAGAAGTCCTTTTGGGAGGCGACGAGGGCGTCGAGCCGCGCGGTGACGGCCGCTTCGCGCGCGTGGAGCTGGGAGAGGGTTGCTTTTATAGAGGCTACGGTGCTCGCGGCGTAGATGTCTGGTATTGAGTCGGTGGGTTGGTCGGTGTCCTGGCCATTGGGGGTATTGGGATTGTTGTCCTCTTCCGTCTTGTCTTTGGTTGTTGTTTGGGATGAGTGCCCATTGGCACCGCTAACCGGTAGAGCCATGGCCGTGTGTCTCGATGAGTTGTCGAGACTGACTGGCCAATCTGGGTTCGTCAATGGAAGCAGAATCTAATTGTATCTGAAGTTGATCAACTTGCTCGAGAACTGGAGTTGACGTTGGTGGTTGACGCGCGGCTATTTAGACTATTTTAGCCGCCATTCCGCGCTAAACTTTACCGCCCTCGACTTCCATGAATAAAATGTGAAGATAGATCCTTCCAGACACCAGAAATTGACTGTTGGATTTATATTTGCGAATCTATCTTTCTGTCTTATTTCGTCTTCTGTTTATTTCTACCACGTCCCTCTTTTACCCGTCACTCACTCCCCAATATCCCCTGCTTGACACCGCCCCTCCATCACTCCCCCACCAAGCACCGAAAGCCAAACGAGTCCTCCTCCATTCCGAACGAGCCATCATAGGTCGCCGTCAGAAACACAAGCCCCAAAAAGGCCGGCCGTCCCACCGTCGTCCGCGCAAAATGGGCAACGAAAACTCGTCCCTGGTTGACGACAGTACCCCGCCGGAGACCCTAGAAAGCCGCACGCTCGAGGGCGTCGCAACATACATCAAGAAAAAGCATGTCCGGCACATTGTAGTTCTTGTAAGAAACACCACCTGCATATCAGCTATACACCGCTAACACGCCTTAGACCGGCGCGGGCATCAGCACGGCCGCCGGAATCCCCGACTTCCGCTCCCCAGACACAGGCCTCTACGCGAACCTAGGTCGTCTCAACCTCCCCGACCCCGAAGCCGTCTTCGACATCTCCTACTTCCGCAAAAACCCGCTCCCCTTCTACGCGCTCGCCAAGGAAATGTTCCCGGGCAAATACCGACCAACCCTCACCCACTCCTTCATCAAACTCCTCTACGACAAGGGCCGCCTCCTCAAACTCTTCACGCAAAACATCGACTGCCTCGAGCGCGAAGCAGGCGTCCCAGGGGAAATGATCGTCGAAGCGCACGGCAGCTTCGCGTCGCACAGCTGCATCGATTGCAAGGCATCCTACCCAGACGAGATGATGCGCAAGAGCATCGCGGTCGACGACGTCCCGCTGTGCCCCGAGTGCATGGGCCTGGTGAAGCCGGATATCGTATTTTTCGGCGAAGCGCTGCCGGAGAGCTTCTTCATGAACCGCACGCTGACCGCCGCGGCCGACTTGTGTATTATCATGGGCACGAGTTTGAGCGTGCAGCCGTTTGCGAGCTTACCTAGCCTGTGCAAGGAAGGCGTGCCGCGGTTGTTGATCAATATGGATCGGGTTGGTGGGTTGGGGTCACGGCCGGATGATGTGCTGTTGCTGGGCGAGTGTGATGCTGGCGTGTTGAAGCTGGCCGATGCGCTGGGGTGGCGGGAGGAGTTGGAGGAGTTGTGGGCACGGACGAATCCGGAGAAGGCGGCGGCTTTGAAGAAGGCTAAGATGGAGGAGAAGGAGACGGCGGCGAAGAGTAGGGATGAGCTGTTACGGGACGAGGTGGACAAGTTGACGGAGGAGGTGGAGAATACGTTGCATTTGTCCCAGACGCATGAGACGCGGGTTCGAGAGGAGCTGGAAGTTAAGAGGGGGGAGGAAAAAGGGGTGGATAACACACATGTGGAAGCGAAAGCTGTGCCGGTGGTTGAAGGTGATCAAAACGCGCCCACGCCTAGTTCTACGGATGAGGATCGGGCGGTGGAAAAGGCGAGCGAAACTTCGGTCTCTGAAGATTCTGCAAATGAGGAGGTGCAAGGCAAGGCCGACACGAAGCCAGATGATGATGATACCACTACAGAGAAGCAGGAGACGGCGTCGTCGCGGGAACTGAAGAGCGATACCGGTCAGGACATGGGGCCGGAGAAAAATAATATTTAGACAAGAAAAGAACAGACAAGGTTACGGATATAGATAGACGGGAAGGAAGTGGTCTTGTTACAGAAAAGGGTAAGATTTAAACTAAATATACTAATGATAATGATGGCACTTTTTTTTATTTGAAATGGCATGTTTATGTTCTATATACTTCTTCGCTTGAAATACTTAAACATCCCCTTTTATTCCCCTTTTATTCCCCATTTCTAACAATATCTATTCAAACCTCTCCCTTCTCATTCCCACACTGCTATCCCATACTGCTATTCTGGGATGCCCTCCAACCTCATACCCGTCCGTCTACTCTCCTTCAACCAGCACCCTGACTAACTCGACCGTAATACCCGAGATACACGGACAGGAATAAACAATTAATTCCAAGTTTAGGATGACAGTTGATCAGGTAATAGGGAGTAATAATGCAGCGTGACATAACATGGCCTGACTATGTGTTGCCGCTAGCAAATCCGCTGGCCAGGCCCATAGTTGGCCCATAGTTGGCTCCGTCATAGTCTAGCTAGTTCCTACCCCACGCTGCTGACCTCACCGCCGCCAAAGTTGACATAACCTCAACCTCAACCTCAACATCCCGACTTCTTCTCTTCTCTTCTCTTCTGTATTTCCTATCCCACAGTCCTCTCTGCGATATCTACACTGCCCACACGTCAATTGCCCCTCCCCCGAACCACTCTCCAGTCCTTGCCACACACAGTCTATCACCATGGTTCCCGTGCCCCGTCGACGGCCCTCCCGCAAGGGTGAGTAGACGCCCTTGACCCCATTGAGTCTCTGCCATACGTCCACCGCAGCGTTGAATAGCATATCCCTGTTGACGCAGGACATTGGGTCTTGTTGCGCTATATCATACCATTGCTGATAGAGACTGACCGCCCGTCATAGGATCAATGGCCGATATGCCAAAGGATCTGCTGGACCAGCTCCAGACCCTAGAGCAGGTCTTTACCGTTGACCAGGCCAGGCTGAAGAAGATCGTGGCTCATTTCATCAAGGAGCTTGAGAAGGGTGAGTGCTGGATCCGGGGAAGGCCATAGTATACCGACAATTCAAACACTGACCCCGCCATGTGGATTCAAAGGCCTCAGCGTCCAAGGTGGAAACATTGTAAGTTTTCCTCCTATCCACTACGTCAGCTCGGGTCGGGTTCGTCCACTGACATACCTAGCCTATGAACGTTACCTGGGTCATGGGCTTCCCCAATGGCTACGAAACAGGCACATATCTCGCCCTCGACATGGGCGGCACCAACCTGCGCGTCTGCGAGATCGTTCTCTCCGACGAGAAAGGCGAATTCGACATCACCCAGTCCAAATACAGAATACCTGAAGAACTGAAGAGCGGCAAGTCGGACGAACTCTGGGAGTATATCGCAGACTGCGTTCAGCAGTTTATCGAGTACTACCATGAGGGTACTAGCATACCAGATCTGCCGCTTGGCTTCACTTTCTCTTACCCTGCTACCCAGGATTATATCGATCATGGTGTGCTCCAGAGGTGGACTAAGGGATTTGATATTGAAGGGGTGGAGGGTAAAGATGTCGTTCCTATGCTGGAGGAAGCGTTGGCTAAGAGAGTATGCTCAGTTCCTGTCTTCTACTTCTATCAGCCAAGTTGTGAAGGCGGGTTTATTTGTTGGATAACTATATCAAGCATGCTGACCACAATATAGGGCCTCCCAATTAAAATCGCTGCCTTGATCAACGACACCACCGGAACACTCATCGCCTCCGCATACACTGATACAGAAATGAAAATCGGCTGCATCTTTGGCACCGGGGTGAACGCCGCATACATGGAAAATGCCGGCTCCATCCCCAAAATTGCCCACTACAACCTACCCCCTGACATGCCCATCGCCATAAACTGCGAATACGGCGCCTTCGACAACGAGCATGTCGTCCTCCCCTTAACTCAATATGACCATATAATCGACCGCGACTCCCCACGGCCCGGCCAACAGGCCTTCGAAAAAATGACCGCGGGCCTCTATCTCGGCGAGATCTTCCGTCTCGTCCTCATCGACATGATAGACAACAAGAACAAGCTCATCTTCCCCAACCAGGACGTCAGCAAACTGCGCAAACCCTACTCGCTCGACTCGTCCTTCCTCTCCTTCATCGAGGAAGACCCCTTCGAGAACCTGTCTGAAACCCGCGACCTCTTTGAGCGCACACTGGGAATCCAAGCCACATCTTCTGAACTCGAGTTCTGCCGGCGTCTGTCCGAACTAATTGGCACCCGCGCCGCGCGCCTCTCCGCCTGCGGCGTTGCGGCAATCTGCAAGAAGAAAAACATCCAGCACTGCCATGTCGGTGCGGACGGTTCCGTGTTTAACAAGTATCCGCATTTCAAAGCACGGGGCGCAAAAGCGTTGAGGGAGATTTTGGACTGGCCTGATAATGAGCCTGACAAGGTTATTATGAGCGGAGCCGAGGACGGGTCCGGTGTTGGAGCGGCATTGATTGCCGCGTTGACGTTGGAGAGAGTTAAGGCAGGAAACTTGGCGGGTATCAGGAATAAGGAGACCATGAAGCAGCTGTGCTAGAGAAACTGGGAAAAAATTTAGAGGCATCTTGGGACATGCATAATATATAGAGGTGGATTTTTCTTTTTTCTTTTTCCTTTTTGGGATAGAGGAAAGCGGTGGGTAGGTGGTGAATTGGATGGATATGAGCTGCTTGGATGGAACAATCTCTTGCTGTCATCATGTATAGACGCTGGGTTGGGATTTGTTTTTCTGATTTCAACATCATCTTATATATGCATACATAACATCGGACGATGGAAGGAAAACATCTTGGTAGTGAGTGGCATATAGGGACGGGCTCAATATATATTGGTTACATATGGTGATTGATTATAGATTTATCATATAATGTGTTGGTTCTTTTCCGCTGGTTTCAGTGCATTTAGGGGGGAAGAGGTTAACGTCCTTAGTTACCCCTGAATTCAGCAACTGACAGAGGAAAGGAATTCCAGACATGCCGCGTTTATTTATCCACTTAAATCATTCATTCCATACCATACCAAAGCTTTCCTTTAACCTTGAATCAGTAAATAAACAGACAAACCCACAAAAGAGATACAAAGATATAATAACGTATGTAAATGAAGTCCTTCGTTCCCAAACAACTAACTAATCAAACAGCAAAAAACTAAAAAAGAAGGGGGTGGTTCCAGTTCCCCATATATCTAGTCTTACTATCTACCCATGAATCTCCCACAACCTAATCTTCCCCTGCTCATTAGCAACAGCCAACATATCCGACGTGGGCGCGACGGCGACGGCGGAGATCCGACCGAGCGGCGTGTTAGATGTGGGCCAGTTCTTGTACACCGTGCACGAGGGGAGGTGGACTATTGTTTTGTTTTAGACGCATTAGCAAATATATCCAGAATGTAGGACGTAAAATATGCCATGGGGGAGGAAAACCACATACTCAACCTCAACGCATCCTTCTTCCACCGACTCGCCATAACCATCAACTGCCCATCAGCCGAAAAAACCAAAAAGCTAATCGGCGTCGTCAACTGGTCCAGCATACGAGTTGGTTTCGGGTCGGACGGGACCCCATCCTCATCCGCTCCACTCTTAACCGCCGCCGCATACCCAGCCGCCCACGGCCTCCGATCATAAATATTCACAATCCCACTCGAACTCCCCACAGCCACCCACCGATCCCCCCCCAACTCCTTCCTCCCGGACCTCCCACCAAGACCAACGACCGTCGTCCCCACCGCACCCTCATCCACCCAGCGCGCCACAACCCTCCTCTCACGCCCATCCCACTCGCTCACCTCCCCATTCTTGCCCGCAACACACATCCCCTCGCCATCCCCCCACCACGCGAAATCCGCCACCCCGTTGCGGCTGTCAACCCGCACCTCGGCAACCCACTGCATCGTCTCGGCACTGAGCACGCTCACGATCCCGCCGCCCTTGCGCGAGCTGCCTACCACGCCTACCCACCGCCCGCATGGCGAGAGCTTGAAGCGTTCCATGGTCTTTTGGTCCTCTTTGCGTTCGCGCGGGGCGTTGATTTTGGTTACTTTGCCTGTGTCTAGGTCCCAGGTGTGGAAGTAGCGGCGGCGGCCGGAGAAGAAGATTTTGTTGCCTGTGGGTGGGGAGAAGGTGGAGGTGTGGAGGGGGGTGTGGCGGATGTGGAGGGAGGTGAGGAGGGGGTTTGGGTGGAGGGATTTGGGGGAGATGTGGTGGAGGTAGAGGGTTGAGGCGGGGCCGGAGGAGAGGAGGAGGGGGTACGAGGGGTGGAAGGTTAGGGAGTGGATTGTGGACTGTATGGATTGTGTTAGAATAGGGGCGTTTGAAACAAACTAAAAAAGAGGAGATAAGACTTACCGGTTGACTTCCCCCCACATCCTTCATGCGCTGAATATCCAGCACCTCCTGTCTGAGCTTCCTCTTCCCCCCCGCGCTCTTCACCACATTGCTATCAGCCTTTGTAAGATTTCCTACATTCTGCAACAACCTCGCCAACGGCTGCAATGCCATCTCCTCCTCCCCCCCCTCATCACTATCAACATCCATCTCATCCGCACTCCCCACCACACTCTCCCCGTCCTCCGTCTTCCGCCTCTTCGCACTCCGCCCCCCACCACCCATAACCACCGTATTCGCCCATTCAGGCGCAGGATGTAACCGCTCAAACTGCCTCCGCAGACGCCGGATATACTCCGTGCCGGACACCAGGTCGTCGTCTTCGGTTACGCGCAGCTTGCGCAGGCGGTTGTTGCCCGCGAGGGAGACGTTGATGCGGTTGTCATCGCTATCTTCCCATGCGGCGGGGGGCTCGAGGTTGTCGTCTGTGTCTGCGAGGGCCGTTTGGAGGGCGGAGTCGTTGTTGGTAAGGTCGTCATCCGCGCCAGGGGCACCGGAGTCGAGGAAGAAGAGCTATTTAGATATTAGTTAATAATAAGAAGCGACAATCTCCGGCGCAATTATGCATGTCTATAGAATCCCTTTCTTTATACTCGGAAAAAAGGAAACTTACATCCGCATCGTCAACCCCCTCCAACCCCCCCTCCTCCCCTTCCCCCTCCTCATACCCCCCTTCACTATCACTTTCCGCACCGCGCGCCAACACCATCTCCACCCCCTCAACATCCTCCTCCCTCAACGCATCATGGAACCCCGCCGTATCTCCAAAAAGCAACCGCTCAAGCTTCTCCTCCGTCTCGTCCTTGGGCATTGGGGCATCATTGTCGTCATCGTCATCGCTTTCTCCCTCGCTAGAAGTATCCTCATCGTCTGGAATGGCTTGTTGCCTGGGGAATTGGTCCGGGACTGAGCGTGCGGAGGTAGCCTTTTTTTTCTGCTTTACGCGGACTTTTTGCGTTGACGGCATTCTTTTTTTTTTTGTTGGATTTATTTGTGCGGGAATTGGAACGGCGAGTATTTGTAGGGAAGTGGGAATAATCAAGCTGAATTTCCTCTGAGTGTTTTGCGGAGGCGTGGACAGGTTTGTGCTGGCTGGTCAGAAATATTTTGTTCGGCCAAAAATTAGAAATATTGGAGCTCTTTATCACGTGATGCGTAGAGCTGATATGACTAAGCAACCTTATATTCACGACGTCATTCCTCGAAGCTGCAATCACTTCTGCTTTCTTTTGCTTCATTGAACCAGTTAATTAATTACCCAAATTCATCTGCCATAAACATCACTGGAGCCAATGTCTCGCCTCCTCTGACAGAAGCGTCCAGATACTTTACTTCCTTTACTGACTCACCGCGCCAGGTTTAACTCTCTTGCTGGCCTGGGCAACCAGCCATCCAAGATACTGGTATCAACCTCTGTCAGGGGAATAAGTGACAGCTACACCAAGGCGAACCTTTTTGTGGTCTAACAGCCTCTTTCTACCCGGCTCGTGGGTAGATGTCCTCACGCACACCAGGTCGGGTTTAGGGGAGGGTATTGAAAGTTTATCTCTCTTCCTATCCGTCCATCATGACACACATGGTGTGAGAGTTATCCAACTAGACCAAAAAGGATCAATCCTTAGAGGCCAGC
Organism: Emmonsiellopsis sp. PD_5; assembly: GCA_032988985.1. Lineage (NCBI taxonomy): Eukaryota > Fungi > Ascomycota > Eurotiomycetes > Onygenales > Ajellomycetaceae > Emmonsiellopsis > Emmonsiellopsis sp. PD_5. The sequence goes on from JANTQI010000048.1 coordinate 211,540, forward strand.
GGTCTCCAAGTATTTTTATACATGGATACTCCAGCAGACGATGGACAAGTCGAGTTGCCGACCCATACCCTTCTATACCAGCTTGCTGCCAGCATAAAACAAAAATGCTCCGGAAACCACAGCACAGCTTCCCATACGTTCCACATGGACTGATGCACTCTCAGCATCCGCTGAGTCGCTTGAGATAAACCGTGAGCTTGTTGTATTTCCGCCCCGAACTAAGGAGGAACACAAGGGCCTGAAGGAACTTGCACTACTGAAGGCTTCCTCCCAACCGTCTCCGGCACCGTACTGCTTCGTGGAATAGATGCAGAGGAGGACGGTCCAAATGAACTCACTCTTAACTTGAGTGATATGCTGTGGGACACCGGCTCTCATGGCTGCACGATAACGTCCGACCTTCTGTCTCCGGCCTTCTCTACGTACCTTGAGTCTAGCGAACATGATCCATACCGCAGTGCGTCTGGAGTAAGTGTACAAGTCGAAGGGTTGCATCATTCTCACCAACACCCTGTTCCAGTTCAGCACTGTGTTCACAGTTGTTCCTCGTTCCACTGTCCCCAACAGTCTTCTGGCGTAATCCTAGGACAGCACGGATTTTTCGATCGGATGGTATACATCTCCAAGCCCCGCGCGATCCTTGAATATCACGGCGAGGAGGTTGGGGAAGATACGTGTGGTGATATTAATATTGTGGAATACGTGGATATCGCCGGGCTGTTGAAGCAGTTTTGAGGTTTATGTTTTAGTTGGCACGGTACGTTCTAATTCTTCAAGCCCTTTGATATGCTAGACTTGCTTGATTTCTTCTAGGCGTTTAGGTAGTAAACTGGCGCGACTCTCTCTTTTTTTTTTTCTTTTTTTTTTTTCTTGTACCTATACCGTTTAATCATCCACAAATCCCCACAGCGTGGGCTTTTCTTTCCTTGAAATGTCAATGCTTACCCATACATAGTATGTGATCATGTAGACTTATTCAGAAGCCCCCCAATGCATTCCACCCCCTCTGTACATACATTAGACCCTTCTCGCAAAGTTGGAACGCCCCTATTGCCCCTCCTATATAAGGCTACTGTAATGTAATGTAATGTATTCAATTCATTCACGCATGCCAGGTCAGGTCAGGTTTAGTTACAAAGGTAGCGTCTGGAAGATCTGGATTTTCCTCCTCCAGATTAACATTAAGTGTCTCAGTTGTTTTCCATGGGTCAGGCCAGGTTTAGGGGAGGGGGTTTTGCAGGCTTGCCGCTTGCAGGTTAGTTTAAACCTCCCTATAGGGGTAGGGAGTTCAAGGGGATTGACTCGCCGAGGTGTTAGCTGCCTCGCATCGGTGAACTAGCTGCCCAAGGCAGGGTTTCCCAGCTGCCTCACTTTTGCATCGGTGTTCTCCCCCGTCGGACCAATGGGCTACAATCACATCGGAGTTGTTCGCTTCATCCATGGCAAGGCTTGGACTCGCCTTGCTGCCTAACTTCATGCATGCGTTACTGATTGCAGGAGATTGGTGCTATTGTGATATCCTTTCTAAGGCATACCTAGGCAGACTATTTCCCTGGCATTAACTTTTTTCTGCGGCAATGTATGCCATGCATGTATTGGTGCCTTAGTTCAATTCATAACGTCCCTTGTTCAGTAATTCCGATCACCACATCCGAAGACCCTGGTAGGTGAAGATGAAAGCTAGCTTCCTTCCCCCTGATAGCAGACAACATTGGCCGACATAGAACAGAAACATAAATAGGAGAGAACCATCGCCCTTCCCTTAGTCACTTTCCTTCTAGCAGAGGGTCCTTAACCCAGACCTTGCGTGGTGGAATCAGAAAACTTAGTTTCTTTCAGAATATCACGTCGTTTTGGCTTTCAAGACCATGTCTTCCACCACCCTCCTCGACTACCTAACGGCGCCCAACCCGGTCATAGATAGCACTTACTCGTTGGAAGGCCTACCAACAAAGGTTGAACCAGATGAGCCTCTGGAGGTAGTAGACTGGGTCGACTTCACGTATGACACGCTGATGTCCCTCTATGGCGAGGTTTTAAGGACCCCTCATGCTCGATTACCTGGCATCTCACCACCTCTGTCGAGGCTTGAACGCCAAGTCTTTGATGAAGACTCGCTCGATCACTTATTTAGTCGATCAACCACGCCCCCAGTCAATGAAGGCCTAAGGATAGCCTGTGAGGCGTGCTATCCAAACCAGCCCGGTATTAACATGACGCGTGGCGGCCGGGCAAGGGGTTCAGCGGACAACCCCAAGGCCCCCAACACCTTGGATAGAGAAATAAATGCGACGCAGGAGACTGAAGGGCGCAGAACCTTCCCGGACTGGGCTGGTGTCCGGATCGACCGGCAATCCGGGGTGTATATGAATCAGTGCCCTGGTGACACTAAGCTTGCAACCAAATGGTACTCAACAATGGAGAGGACAAAGGAGCAGTACTTTTGGCCTTTTGCGCAGCTCATCAATTATTGCGGGAAAGCTTGGAATACCAGATATGGGTATGTGATTACCCAGGAGGAGCTGGTCGTCCTACGGATTTCCAGGGCAATAATCGGCTCTGGTATAGCTGGAAAGAGGTCACCACGCACCGCTATACATCCCCCAGCACTTCCAGGGCATGAGGAGGTTGGCTTTCGGTCTAGTAGCCCTCTTTTTGTGCCCTCGAGTCCCCCCGCAGTATCGCCACGCTCCTCCGCTGAGCAACCACGACACCGGCGCAACGTCTCCGTCGGTTCAGCGTCCAGTGCCATGTCGATAGATGCAGTATCAAGAAACTCTCGCCAGCCCTCTCTCACTGAGAGCATGGGGGGTCTATCAGTGCGCGAACACGACGAACTAAGCTTGGGTACCGATCAGGCACCAAGTAGCGAACGTCCAGCGAGTAGTAGCGACCAGACACCAAGCAGTCAACAGGTCCCCAGCAGTGACCCATGGAGGGATAATGGACGTGGTGGCGAGTACAGACCAATTGAAATGAAAAGTATTTCATGGCACAACTCAGGTCCTGGGAAGCTCACAGTCAAGCTTGCGCTATGGTGGCTCCATATGATGTGTGCCGCACCCAACTGTGAGACATCCATCAGTCCAGTGTATCCTGATCTGGATGCTTGGGTCCTCCACGACGGAGTATATCAACATATCACAACAGGCCTGAAAGAAAACGCTCTTCCTATGGGAGCTAAGCTTCTCCCTGTTGAACCAGAACCAACGTGTGGGGTTCCAGCAACGCCGCCTCGGCAGGCAGCATTTTCCCTGCGCCGTTCGAGTCCATTGTCTTCCTCCCCTCCTACCGTGGAGGACACTGAGCAAACGACCTGAACAGGGGATATCTAATGGCGGCACCGGAAAGTCCATGTTTCCCTGTTCCCCAGACGTTGTGGCAGATAGGGCACCTATATGAAGTACCGCGACACACGAGTTTTATTATGCTCAGCCAGAGCGTGGACACGTCGAATCGGTTCTGGCAATGCCAGTATAGAACGAGCGGCCAGGATAGTCAGAGTAGTAGGGATCGGTCACCGCCCACGGGGAAGCACGGAAGCGTAGGAGACCTTAAGTTGTTAGATATTGCATATTAGAAATCTATGGTTTTATTCTCTTTCCCCTACCTCTTCACTAGTTTTGAGAGCTGCATGACCTCATTCAAAAGCCAGAAAAGCCATGCCCTTCGCTTGTCATTGATATGAACTCATCTTAGCCACCGGAGTTGTTGTCACCCTATTGTGCCTATTAGTATGTTATTTTGAATCTCGGGATGGGAAACCCTTTCGAGTAACAAAAACGGCGATATTAAGAAATAAAAGGTTTAAATATTAGATACTTACCACTGTGATGCCGGGAGCACCTCCTGGAAGCTCGATAACCGGGGTTCAGCCGTGATTTCTTGCTTTCTAGCCTCCTCTTCTCTCTTTCTCTCAGCTTCAAGGCGGACTACATTCTCTCTGAAGAGTTTGTTCAGCCAACCCTCAACAACTGACCCATCCCGAATCGATACTTCCCATCGACTTGCATATCCATCAAACCAAGGGAAAAATTCCTTTCGCTCCTGATTTGACCACATCTGCGGTGGATATGGGTATGTCTTGACACGACCCAAATCAACCAGGAATGAGCCACGATAGTTACGAGGCTGCACATCACTTGGATGAATGAGTGCCTTGCGGGCGATGTTCATCTTCCGTCGAATTTCAGGAACATCTGATATTGTGACGGGGTGGGGGAGGTAGTCTTTGACAATGGCCCAGCAGGTATATTCACACATATTCTTGGGCCTCTGGTGGCTGGGGATCTCCATCCAGCCGTGGCATCTTACTGCCCATGTACCATTTTGACCCAAGCTATCAAGGCGCGCAAAGGCCCGGGCTTCATTTGCGATGGGGAATGTGTAGTGCTGAGCGCGGCCTTTGAGATTTGTGCCGGTGTAGGTCCAGGTGCGGAACTGAATATCATGGTCAATCATCGACAATGTGCTAGTATAAGTATATCCCGGGGCAGTCGTACAGATATACTTATATAGAGGAGTAATGCCGTGAACCCACCACTTTGATCGCATACTCCTTTCCCTCAATTTCCACGCGATAGACCATGCCTTCAGTGCCTGATCCTAGGAATTGTAGGTACTCTATTGGCTTGTCATGATGGATAAAACGCCGCAACATGGGCTTTGAGGTCGGCTTGCGGGTTGGATCATCCATGGACAGGTCTGAGAGCCAGCGGCCTACCATGGTGTCATCCATGGGATCAAACGTTGGTGAAGAGGATACGTTAATGCCGAGTGTGATATTAATCACAATCCCAATGATCAAGCAAGCTCCTTGACATGCTGTGGCCTGTGTGCTGTTCAAGTTGTTGTTCAGGAGAAGACCTCAGGTTGGGACGCGCCTTGAAAATGCCAAGAGCCATCGGTAAGGGCACAGCCGGCGACTCCCTGATTGGCCGATTTACTGTTAAGAAAGCCAATTCCTTCCATTAAGTAATAGTTAATCGCTCCCCCGGCCCCCCCCCCCCCCCCCCCCCCCCATCCAACCACAAACAACTAC